>VDFB02328253.1:0-11638 GCA_007258455.2 Sequoia sempervirens
TGAACTCCATTTCGACACCCATCCTGGAAGGTAACTTTCTACAACACAAAATTATTCCATAACAACTATCTACCCTCTAGCAACATCTACCCTGAAGTGCTCTAGTCAACTTAGGTGTTGCTATTCTACTCATTTAAGATAATATTCTTTACACACATATCTTATGAAAAAGTAATTTCGTCTACTTATTTCCTCATTAAACAAATAATCAGAAAAAATATTAAAATGGAATTGATCAATAAATTATTCAGTCATATCATACACATGACCCATGATTACATTCAACGTAAATCATTATTCATTTAAGAATGAATTCAATAAGTAACAAAAGAAGGTATGTCACAAGTATTTGTATGTACGTAGACAAAGGTCTATGTGCATAAACATATACATGTGCCAACTTAAGTTATAAATTTTTGCATACATCTAAAATAAAATAAAACATTAAATCATATTGCTATCATTCAAATAATGTTACAATTTGACGTTCCATTTGTAAGAAATTCAAGAAATAAATGAATTAGAACAAGTCTATTTTAACAGTTTCTCACATACTATTGTGCCATTTGTATCAATACCAAGCTGTGATAATTAAACGATGTTGTTTACATATTAACACTCATTGGTTTTAATAGAACGATGTTGTTTATAGCTAAACAATTATAGTTTATTACAAAAGAATGATGTTTACAAATAAACACTCATTGTTTATAACAGGATGATGTTGTTTTCAACTAAACAATTTCAGTTTATTATAGAATAATGACATTTACAATAAACACTCACTGAACATTATAATAGAACAATGTTTTTTTTAACTAAACAATTACAAAACAAAGCTATTTACAAATTCAAGCTACCTTGTACTACATGCTAAGAACAAAGTCTCCATCATTCTGGTATTTACATATAGAAATACTAATTTCCTTTGTGCAATAAAAGTAATGGAACATATTTATCATTTAGAAACCAAATAATCATATGATTCTGAAACAAGTTCAATACTTCCAGGGTTTTAGAAAGAAACCCAGGTGTTTCCTACATCGAGAAAAGAAATAATGATCAAGGCACTTGTTGCTCCAAGAAATGGCCTTCATTTAGATAAATGTTTCAATGTAACCTCAATTAGTATCAATGGCCGAATTAGAAGAAGGTTTCTTAAATGGCATGTAAATACACACACACACACACACACACACACACACACACACATATATATATATATATCTACATGAAGGGTTATCCTTTGATCAATATTATGCAGCTGGTCAATCCTTTAGATCAATTCATATAATGTAAATAAAAATGGAATGTTACTATCGTTTCTCCACTATTCCAAAAGAACGATGCTAACTCATTTATTTTACAGTGATGAGTTTCTACTGCTTAAGTTTAAAATTTATTCTTAAAGCCCTATTGGTGCAATAGTCCAATATTTGGCCTAGGCAATATGAAAATCAAATAGTAAAAGAAAAGAAACTGAGATAATACTATCATTCCCTAAGGGAACGATAAATGATTTTTCCATATTATTTCCAAACAACACAACACTGCTAATTGGATGTAATCCAATAGCCATATATTGGCATAGAAATCACATGCATGGAGTTGCAACTATAGCCAATAGTATTAGGCATCTTTCCTTGGCCTAGCTTGACTAGCAAGCCATAAAAGGCACAAATATAACATGAAAAAGGGTGGTATTGATATAAAAATGGATTCACTCCAATCACAAGCTTATCGGCTCACCTGAAAGCCATCTGGTGAGCTCATTAGAAGCACATGCAATGGGTATCCAAGGGGCAGTGAAATCACAACTTACAGAGAATGACATGTTCAACTTTCAAGTCTCTGGTGAAACATAAATAGAGCATATCCGAGCAAAGAAAGGCTGATATGGCCATGCTCGTGCAACAATAACATATATCTAAGTCAATCAAAGATTTGCATAAGGAAATCAACAATAAATTTTATACAATTCTATTGATTCGTCAATATAACATTCATATTTTTGCATTGAGAATAAATGAAAATGTAAAGGAAAACAACATTTCAATGTAAAACATCAAATACCTCTGTATGCAAGGATTTTTCCCTTCGGCTTTACCACAAATATTAACGAACAACACCTTCACTACCTATTGGCAATGATGGTATCTCTCCAAAATGACAACTTTCCTTGTTTTTGCATTGGTACCTTCCTTCCTCTTCCTTCCATGAATGTCCTTCCATTGTCCTCCTTCATTCCATTCTTCATTTCCTCTCTCTCTCTCTCTCTCTCTCTCTCTCTCTCTTTCTCTCCTCTCTCTCTCTCTCTCTTTCTCTCTCTTTTCTCTCTCTTTCCTCCTCCTCTCTCATATATATATATATATATATATATATATATATATATATATATATATGTATATATATATATATGTATATATATATACATATGTATATATATATATGTATATATATATATATATTGATGCGAGAAAAACGAGTTTGTTTTGGTGATTATAACTTTATTTATATGAATTGTCTTTCTTGATAAATGTTGGGATTGATGTATAGATACTATTTGTAAATTATATTGAAAAATTAGTTACATACCTAGTTCATAAATAATGATATATTGATTATTTAGTGACAATCTATTTGTATTGATAATACTAGGATTAAGTATTATCAATTATTTTGTTTATTCATATGATATTTTTTGTGTCATAGTTTATTGTATTTATAAATTTTAATTATAATTTTAGGATATATAATCCTTATAATATTGTAGTGTGACATGCTAGTGTCTTGAACAGTCTTACCTCTCAAAGGTTTCTAGAACTGTATACAATATCAACATGTTTGTATAACTATTTTGACTATACGAATAGTTTTTAGAGTCAATTGATTATAAAGTATATTGACTATACATGTCTTCTTTTGTGTTATGATTCTACTCATGAAAGTAGGGTGCTATCTTAAAGGATAGAGTGTATGAGAAGTTTCTCATAAATTTCATTTGAAAGAGTGGAATACAATTTTTATGATAAGTTTTATCTTATAGATTTCATTTGAAAGGATGAAATGTGGATTATGTAACACCCACCACGAAACCCTAGAGAATTTCACACACATAACAGAAGTGAACAATTTTTTTTTTATAAAAAGTGTAATTAAATAAGTAAAGTAAACTACACTAACACATACATTCTCTAAGGTGCGTGACGACGCTTACTTACAATACCCATTACTAACAAAAGTTACTAATATAACTTATATTTATTACTCATGAATTAAAGATCATAGATCCAATAACATTAAAATACATCACCTAAGATATAAAGTACAATAATGATTCATTCACACATTACATTTATTTAATATTACAATTACAATTCTCATTTCCAAATGATAGTTTATACAAAAGTGTTACAATTACAAATTACAAAGGTTCTCCTCGAATACAATTGAGGAGTGATACAATTACAAGGTATCCAACTGATACAAATGTGACATAAGAGAAATACAAGTCCACTGGTACACACAAGCTCTCCATCAAGAAGTACTCGCCATCATGAATAAGAACTGGGGACCCAACGGTGTAAGGTGCATGTTCCACCCAACCATGTGGTACTCAAAGGCCCAACCCCCATGCTAGGAGATAGTAAAAGAGCTTCCTAGGCAAAACCTACAACCTCTAAACACAGGAATTAAAAATACTAAACTACACAAGTACAATACTAACAAAATGGTTACAATGCTTCCAAATTATAATGATCAACTATATAATACAAACAGAATGATTGACGGTTGTCATAGGAGAAGTGTCATCACAAAGTTGCATGGGTCACCCCAACAAATCTTCCTAGGCTCCGACCCCCATCTTGGGCTACCCCTGGTGACCTCTTACGAAACCAAGCCCCACATGCAATCCAATGTGAAATCAATTATCTTTTATAGAGACAAGATAACTATTTTTCCATTCCAGGCCTTCTCGTCTCATCCCAAGTCTATACTAGTCCTTAGGTCCATGAGCGAGGCACTTACAATAAGTTAAGTGTTTAAACTACCCTTTTCCCTTAACATATTTATTTAGTTTCCACTGATTAAACTAACTCTACATGAGTTACCCTGACACCACTTTGTGTGTCGGCCCCCATGAAGATCCACTCCCCTATTAACAACCTAAGGAATCAATTCCACTAACATTGGGATGACAAGGTGCACACAAATCAATTACAAATACCAACTCAATAACAATATACAACACAACCTGTTCATAGAACCAGGTGTCCATACTTAATAAAATACCATGTGCACTACCCAAGTTATTACAAAAGCTAAACCATTACGAGTTAGAACCTCATTACAAAAGAAACACATCTAGAAGTCTTACATAAACAATAACTCAATTTTCCCAACAACCAGAATGAGAGAAAACACAACTTAAAAGAAAACAATTTTAGGCAACATATTAATCTAACTTTAGGATTTTCCAAATCCAAATAATTCAATAACACATTGTTTGCAAATACCCAAAGTAAATACAATTACATTTGCAACATTAAGGAATTCAAAACTAATTGTTTAATTCCATTTTCCTCAATTACACATAATGATAAAAATCATTTTTTTAAATAAAATCATTTCCTTGTAGCTAAACGTATTTTGCATGCACTAAATAATAACACAATATTCGCATGTATATTTACCCATAAATAAATATACAAATATATATATATATATAATATTATATATTAAAAATAATATATAAAATATATATATAATTATAAAATTACAAAACTTTTATAAATATATATATATATATATAAATATAATATATACTTTTATATTAAGTATGAAAAATAAAACAAAAAAGCAAATTTATACTGCATTACAAGACAAAGAGGGGTTGTACTGGGTTGCTCTCCCCTGTGGAGGTTGCGCTGCCTATGGCAACACTTCCCCCAAGTATGTGGGAAGCGTTGCTCACAATAGTGCACCCTCTGTGGGTGCGGCTGTGGTGCAGCCATAGCACCCCCCAACATAAAAATATTTAAAACAAAAAAAACCCTCCCCTGTTTTGTCAATTTCGTCGTACGATGAATTTCTAGAAATTTCCAAATAAATTTTGATAGAATTTTTTTATAAAAATTTCTACAAGAATTCTTTGTAGCATATGCATAATAATATATATTATATGTATATATACAAAGTATATATATAATATAAATTTATACAAAATTAAATAAAAAAACTCAGATTTACAGAAGGAAATTTTCTAATTTATGAGAGGTTTAATTTTTCATAAATCCATCAAAGGATTTTAGTTTTCCTTGAATTTACTCACAGAGGTTTTCTAATTTCTTTTGTTGTTTTCATTTTGAATCTCCTATTGTTTTAAAAAAGAAATCCCTACAGAGGATCTAAGAATTACTCAAATTTTCTATAGAGATTTTTAAAAATTCACAGCAAGTTTTACAAACATCCTTTCAAAATTAAAAAATCAAAGCTTCTAAACAATAAAGCAATAAAAGAACCTGTTTTATGAAACTTAAGGAAATGAAATCTAAAGTTGAGCTTCCTTGCAAAATCCAATCTTCCAAAATCTCCTCTTCCAGACCAATGTAAAAATACAGAGCCAAATCTTCCTCCATTTTAACAACCAAATTTCCCAAGATATTCCTCTTTTTCCATCAAATCCCCCCATTAATTTTCTCAACACTTAGTCAAAATTCAAAAATATTTTTCTCAACCACCATAGTTATTTCCTCTTATGCATTCACAATTTATTTTTGCATTTAAATAATTTAAAACACAATTTAATTTCAAAATAAATTTAAATCACTTAATCTATGCACTTTACAAATACAATTAAACTATTTGTTTAATAAATTTAATTGTTTAATTTATTTACTCAACAAAATAAATTTAATTAAGTAATTTATTTACTTAATAAAATAAGTTTAACCACAAGGATTAAATTACTTTACCACATAAATGAAATTTATTAATTAAATTAAATTAAATTAAATTTTTTTAACTTTAATCTAAAATACATAAATAATCATTTAAACCTTTTAATCATTGATTTTCACAAACAGCCTTGCAGATAATTAATTATCAAAACAAACAAGGACAACATGACATTATGACATACCAAACATGAACTAATGACACACTGTGATTGGGATTGTGGTTTGACAAGGGAACCCCATTACTATCTCCCAATCAACAATACCGTTGGGAAAATGGACATGCTCAAACCTATGAAGCTAGGTGGAGACAATGTCTTGTACCTACAATTTTGCAACCAAGACAAATGTTGTACATGTATAAAAAGAACATAACAGTCACATCATGAAGAGAAATCACGGAATTGCAGGGCGCTTGCAAGTGAGTGATGTAATCCTGTCCTCTTCACCAATATAGTCACAACAAGACTGATGAAATTAAAGCATCAATAAATCACCACATGAGTGTACATCAATATTAACTCAAATAACAACTACGCTAATTAAAAGCATCCACATAATGTATCATCACATCAAAATATAACATCATCATCGCTCCAATGTCAGCGATCATAAAACAATAACAAGGTATTAGGGTCTAACAAAGTAAAGGTATTGTCTAACAACATAAACAAATCAGAACACATAGTAGCAACTAGAGGGGTACTACATCCTCCGCCCCTAGGATCAGGCTTACTCCTGGAAGCCTGCAAAAAAATAGGGATAGAGCTCCCTCATCCTGGTCGCATCCTCCCAAGTAGTCGAAGTATCATCTCTCGAATCCCACTGAACCCTGACTTGCTTAATATCTCGACCCCTAAGGGTGAGTCTCCTATGCTGCATGATGACCACGAGCTCCATAGCCAGTTTTCCGTCCTCTACCTGTAAAGCACTCCAATCAAGGACGTGAGATATGGCTGGATGATAAGGCCTAAGAACTAAAACATGAAACACGTCATGAATACATGAGAGACTAGGCATCAAAGCAAGTCAATAAGCAACTGGACCAATCTTCTCAAGAATCTCAAATGGACCGACAAAGCGAGGTGTGAGCTTAGAGCCCTTTCCATATTGGATTGGACTCTTTTGCAGACACACTCACAAAAAGACTTGGTCACCTACTACAAACTGACGATCCAACCGATGCGCATCTAAATACTTTTTCTGCCTATCTTGTGCTACAACCAAATGTTCCCTGATCCGAATCACCTGTTGCTCCATATCTTGAAGCATATCAGGACCCAAAAGAACTTTGTTCTCTAACTGATCCCAACTCAAAGGAGTCTAATAAGGATGCCCATACAATGCCTAGAAAGGAGGCATACCAATCGAACTCTAATAGTTTTTTTTATAAGAAAACTCCACTAAATGGAGATAGTCCTCCCATCGTGTCTGTTGGTCCATCACATATATGCACAACATATCCTCGAGGATCTAGTTGACCCTCTCTGTCTGTCCATCTGTCTCAGGATGATACGCTGAACTAAAATTCAACTATGTCCCCATAGCATGTTCTAATGACATCCAAAGAGCTGAGGTAAACATAGGATCCCTGTCAGAAATGATCTAACATGAGGAATACTATGCAACCTCACAATATCTCCCATGAACACTCTAGCAATAGATGTAGCATTATAGGATGAACGAATAGGTGAGAAGTGTGCTACCTTTGTCAACCTATCCACCGTCACCATAATAGCATTGTGTCGTCGCGAAGAGTTGGGTAACCCAACAATGAAATCCAATGAGATTATATCCCATTTCCACTCTGGCACAAAATGTGGCTACAGAAGCCCTGCTAGGTGTTGGTGTTCAACCTTCACTCACTGATGCTCCAAACACCTCGACACAAAATCAATGATATCTCGCTTCATACCTACCCAAAAATAAAGTTGTCACAAATCGACATGCATCTTCTTCACTCCCGGATGAGCTGAATAAGGTGCCTGATGTGCCTCTGTCATAACCAAGGTACAAAGATCTCCAAATAATGGAACATAAATGAATCCCATGTACCTCAACAAACCATCTGAATCTAGAGAATAATCTGAGAATCTTCCCTCGAGAACCCTTCCTGACTCCATCTCTGATCTCACCTCCCGGTACCAACTTTCTACAGGAAGTGCTGAAAGAATTTGACTCCTCAAATCCACACCAAGAGTCAATTCCGACAACTCATGTCTCCATCTCCTGAGAGCATTAGCAACTATGTTCTCCTTCCCCTAGATGTACTTCACCTTGAAGTCATACTCACAAAGGAATTCTATCCATTGCCTCTACCTAGCATTAAGATTAGGCTGCATGATGATGAACTGTAGACTCCTATGGTCACTATGCAACTCAAATATGTGTCCCAACAAGAAATGTCTCCATCTCATCAAGGCATGCACTATCGTTGCCAACTCAAGATCGTGTGTAGGGTAATTCAATTCATGATCATTGAGTTTGCATGATTCATATGCAATCACTCGACCATCCTACATCAAGACTGCTCCTAATCCCTCCAAAGATGCGTCAGTTGAGACAACAAAATTTCTAGTAGGATTAGGTATCACAAAAATCGGTGCGCTAGTCAACTTCTCCTTCAGTGTCTAAAATGTTGTCTCACACTACTTTGACCAAACGAATCTCTTCCCTTTCCTCTAAAGAGAAGTGATAGGATGTCCTATTCTTGAGAAGCCCTCAACAAAACGTTTGTAGTAACTTGCTAAACCCATGAAACTACATATCTTTTCCATATTAGTCAGCGTCAGCCAATTAATGATCGCTTGGATCTTCAAAGGATCTATTGAAATACCCTCTCCTGTAATCACATGTCCAAGGTACTTGACCTCAATCTTAAAGAACTCACATTTGGACAAGTTAGTGTACAATTGATTATCTCTCAAACATTGCAAAACTTGCCTCAGATTCTCCTCATGTTCCTCTATTGTCCGAGAATAGATCAGTATATCATCAAGGAATACTAGTATGAATCTATCCAAATATGTGTGAAAGATTCCATTCATCAAGCTCATGAACATAGATGGCACATTCGTCAACCTGAATGGTACCATAGTAAACTTGTAGTGACCGTAACATGTGCAAAATGTCATCTTATGGATATCGGCATCAAATATGTGTAGCTGATGATACCTTGACTTAACATCAATCTTTGAAAAGACCGTAGCACCATTGATCTGATCAAACAAGTCATCAATCCTAGGTAAGGGATATCGGTTCCTGATTGTCACTTTGTTCAACTAACGGTAGTCTATGCACAAATGAAGAGAACCATCCCTCTTCTTCACAAAAATTACTGGTGCTCCCCAAGGTGAAACACTAGGGCAGATGAAACCCTTCGCTAACAACTCCTCTAGCTACAAGCAGAGCTCCTTAAGCTCCTGTGTAGTCATACGGTATGGAGCTCGTGAAATAGGCTTGAAACCAGGTAACATATCAATCCTAAAATCAATGTCATGCTGAGGTGGCATCCTTGGAATATCATCAAGAAAAACATCTGCATACTCCTAAAGTATGGGGTGGCTATCAAGAGTAACCTTCTCCTCACTATCACCCAACTCCAAGTCATCTTCTATCACTGCAAATAACTAACATCCCTAACGTACACATCTCCTTAGCTGCATAGCTGAGATCATCCTCAATGATATGGGTCTCTAAACTCCCACTATCTCAACCTCACTACCAAATGCATCTATACATTGAATCAACTTGTGTCGACAGTCAATCATGACCTTGTGAGCCTCAAGCCAATCCATCCCTAAGAGAATGTCATATGATCCCAATGGTATAATGTGGAGGTCTAATGTAGTGTGAAAGGATCCAATCTCCAATCTACAGTCAGGTGCTAAGGATTGAACTGCAACTTTAGCATCGGAGGCCAATTTGACCTGCCACTTACCATCTTGCTTTGCTACCCTTAGTCTACATTGTGCCATGATAGATGATGAAATAAAGGGATTTGATGCTCCAGAATCAAATAAAATGGTAACTCAGTTACCCTGTAACATACCATATGTCTCTACTACTTTGCTTCAATGATTAGCCTAGTGGTTATCAACTGCAGCAAATACTCGATGTCCTCTACCTGCATCACCAACTGTCAACTCTGATGCCACTGGCCTTTGAGTGTACCCTGATGTGCCCTTATTGGGACACTGTCGCCCTATGTGACCCTGTTGGCCACACACAAAACATCCAGTACCTCTGCCAAAACCTCTACCTCCAGGAGGCACACTCAACTGTTGAACGCTACCCCTATAGGTAGACTGTGAACTCTATGTCGACTGCTCATAAGTGTTGTGTTTATTATGCCTCCAATTCCTATCACCACCTGACTAATATCTATCACCTGTCTTTGTTGGAAACTCTTTCATTTCCCCTATGAATTTTTATATTGCCCACTCTGTGTAGACACCTGTTGTGTCCTAGATGGTCCAACTCCCTAAGTCTGACCACTACGTCCACTCGGTCATGTAGCTAAAGAATTGCCTATCTGTACTCCAGTGTGACCACCCAATGCTATCGCCAGGTTCTCCTCCACCAATCTAGCCTTCTCCATCGCTGTCTCCATAGTCTTGGGTTCAAAAACTTGCACACCACCATTGATCTGGGTGTTTAAGCCCCTGATGAAATGCTAGACAAGCATGCCCTCATCATCATCGATGCCCACAAACTGTTTGAGCTCATAAAAATGACACTCATACTACTCTACGGACATAGCCATTTGTCACAAGGCATGGAACTCGTCTCCACGACACTATCGCCAATGGTCAAAAAGAAATCTAGCCCTGAACCTCTCTAAGAACAAATCCCAAGGTACAATATTAATATCAATATGGAGCTTCTGCTCCTCCAACCTCCACCAGGTAGATGCAAAATCTCTCAAGTGCATGATCGTACATCTAGCTTTGGTGTTGCTACCATAAGGGTGCATAGAAAAACACCGATTTAGATCTATCAGCCATGTCTCAGCCTCTAATTTTCTACCTAAACCATCAAATATAGGCAGACGAGCTCTAAGTAGGTCTCTCGTATGAGTAGCCATGATTGCCTCTTCCTGAGCTAGAACCTCTCTCTCTCCCATAATATCCCAATCTCTATCCTGCCTCAGACCCAGATGAGCTAGTGTCTCCTCTAATAAATGACGCACTTGAGCATCCTCGATCCCTGGTGGACCCTGATTCTGGTCACCGCCCTCAGGAGCATTTTGGGAAGCCTGTTGCTACTCACGATCTGAGTCATGGGGAACAATGGGAGGTGAATCTTGCTGATTACCTCCGCGACCGTCTACACGGCCCCAACCTCTACCATGACCCCACTTAGGTGGCATGATCCTCCATAGATACACACCTTGACATAAGACAAGGTACACAAACTTAAATCCTATGCAACTAATAGCTTAATGGGTTCAACATTATCCCAAAGCACCCAATGTTTAAACCTGGGCTCTGATACCATGTGTAACGCTTGCCACGAAACCCTAGAGAATGTCACACACATAACAAAAGTGAACAATTTTTTTAATATAAAAAGTGTAATTAAACAAGTAAACTACACTAACACATACATTCTCTAAGGTACATGACGACGCTTACTTACAATACCCATTACTAACAAAAGTTACTAAATATAACTTATAT
>VDFB02328254.1:0-22413 GCA_007258455.2 Sequoia sempervirens
ATGATAACACATTAAAGCTCATTCTTATTCGTGACCTTTCAAGAGTTAAGGATCGGGTGTTATATCTATCTCATGTTCATAACAAGCTTAGGAATTAAATCCTAGACTAACGATAATCGATAATAAGCTTAAAGCTTTTGGGAGTTAGGACTCGAGAATACCACCTATCTCCTTTTAAGGTTTTTAGGAATCAAGAGGTAGCTCCAATTAGGGACATCCAAAAAGTGGTTAAAGGATTTTGGGGGTCGGGTATTTTTCTTTCAGTCTATCAATCAACTCAATATTTGGTTGATTTATTCCTAACACTTGATGTCCAAAAATATGTTATGTTTTGACTTAAGACTTATCATTTTGGAGATTGGGGATCAGATGTTTAGCTTAAGTTATATCAATAAAAGGAATGTTTTAAAAGAAACCTCCAATCAAGAACACCCGATATACTTAACTCATTTCAATAAGGCTTTTCCTTTTAATGTATTGTGGGTTGGGCTTCAAAGATATCATGTAACCTCTTCTAATGTTGTAAAATTGCACCCCATGTTAATTTCACACTTGTACATTTAGCCCATTGCATTTATGGTGCCTCGTCACATTTATGACAAAAAACCTTATGAGTTAAAATTTTATGATTTCAACTCCATAAGGGACAATGATGAAGTGTTAGCAATCTTCCACCTTGTTTTTTGCAAATTTTTGATTTGGATGCTTGCACAATGTGTGAACGTCCACGTGAAGCACAAGCATCTCCATACTTTTCAAGTTTAAATGAGGGAAACTTGTGAACTTTTCCCATGACACATGTCATTGCAATAGAATCGTGGGTGTAATGACTCTTCTCACCCATGCAACCTCACAAAACTCCATTTTTTACTTCTATTCTCATTCATTCTCACCTTCTTGCAATTCATTCACTTCTCACCCCAACTTGCTCTCTTGTCTTATGCATCTCTTCTTTGTAGCGAAGCTCACTGGATTCACATCTCATCAACAGCCAAGGCTCTCTTGCAAGCATTCAACATCATTTCCATCAAGCCAAGAGGGAGTCAGACTATTGGTAATGCTCTTTTGTTACATTTTCTTGCCTTGTTTATTTACAAATATACTTGTCTTGTCTATTTATTTGTGATACGGATTCTCCTCCATAGTGGGGTTTGTCTTTATCACACGTCTCATCTATTTTACTTCATGTCTCTTCTATTTTTTATCTATCTGGTTGTTTGTTGAGGTGGAAACACCAAAATGAAGGTTTGACTAAGGCAAGCCTCAAAACAGCCACAACACTTTTCCTTGTCTTTTTTTGTGTGCAATTTTTCATGTTTGAAGAGTTGGGTACTTGTTGGTCTTTAGCTCCTAATTTGATACGGATGACAACACGATGCACAGACATCCACACAACACATTGGCATCTGTTAGCCATGACTCTATCCTCCTCAAGGTAGAATCTATAAGTCTTAGTATTTTTGTTTTTGTAATCTACATTTTTTAATCTTTTATCAAATTTTGTTAATTCACAAGTTTTCCCTTCTAGCTTAGCATTTCCTTTAATTACATTTTTGAAATCTCTTTCATCTTGTACCTCCGCCGCTTGAGCTTTGTACTTCAAGTTAATCAAGGGCTATTCGCTCCTTGCAGACTCTTCCTTGTCCTAGAGACTCAGGAGTAGCGAATCCATTTCCTTTACATTTTAGTGAACCCGATGTGAAGAAAAATCATGTCAGATCTTTTTCTTCAAATTTTTAATGCTTTTGATAATTCTTTTTCCAAAGAATATTTTGATATGTTGGATGATGCCTTAAATGATTTCTTAGAGGCATATCCTTCTATCTATAGATCTCCTAAAAAAAATTCATCACAACTATCCACTTCTTCTTCGTAAGTTGAAGAGTCTATGAATGTAGTTGTAGTCTCTACAAATCCTCGAAGGCCTAAGAGACATGTCATCTATGTGACTATGACTAGCCTGTCTCCTAAAATAATTCATTCTATTCCTAGGGTTTCAGTCACTATTGGTTCATTGGACCTTTACATGAGATTCTTTCAATCTACAACTTCCTCTTACAAAGTTGTAGCTCACACACACAACACTAGAAGGAATCAATAAAATTTTAATCAGCCTACTTCTTTACCACCTCAACCAAGTCTTCCTCCAGCATCTAAACCTATAGCTAAAGCACCTAGTGATTATGATCTTGTCAAGAAATTTTGTGTTACTTTTGCCAAGATCTCACTATGGGGTTTGCTTCAATCTACTCTGGTTTATCAAGGTATGCTTTAAGAAACTTTGCAAAAGATCCTCTTGCCTTCTTCCGCTAGGCCGAAAAATGTTAATGCATTGATGGCTCATATTCATGTGGATTTACCAAATATTACGTTCTATCTGCAAGAACTCTCACCTCTAGAAGTACAAAGGAAAGTGGATCCTCTAATGATTATAATTAACATTAACAACATTGGTATTAGGCGTGGTCTAGTTGACATTGGTTCAACTCTCAACATATGTAGCACTGACTTATTACCTAATATTAAGATTGATTCATCTTCTCTTGATGCTTCTTCCTTGTACATTTGTGGATTCGATAATGTTGGTCAGCAAGCCCTAAGCACGATAATCTTGCCTTTGAGGTTGGGACTTGTTACCATACCCACCTTGGTTTATGTTATGTCAAGTATTTTACCTTATAACATTCTCTTGGGAAGACCCTGGATTCACACTTTGGGGGCAGTAACTTCTACTTTGCATCATTGTATAAAATTTGTTCCTAATAACTAAGTAATTACAATCAAGGCTAAACCTGATGTTATACACCTTTGTGAAATGGCAGTTGCTAGTCAAATCTCAGTTGCTTCCACTCTTAAGAATTGCATTCCTTCATTATCTTCTAATGCATTGACATCCTCTTCAGTAGTGCCTACTTTGAAAGTCGCTCCCGAGATCGATGTCCCTGAAGAAGATTATCTCGAAGTGGAGAATCCTAAGTTTACCCCTTCTACTTCTTTTTATAAATCGAATGCATGTCTTGGCAATGATTGGGGATCCTTGGAATTTACCAAATCTTTCATTGGAGAGTACAAATTTGATCCTATCCATCTTGAAATTCCAATAGTCTCATATTCCTTTGTCAAGAAAGTTGATTGTCCTCTTGCTGAGGAAAACAATCAGGCTCCCACTAAGGATAATGATTGTACCCCTACTAAGGAATATGATCATGCTTTTGTTAAAGAGGCTAATGTTTGTATTCCCAAGAAGAAGGATGATTGTGACCTCGTAGAGAAGTATGATCCTCATTGTTGGAATGATGCTCTCTACATAAATCCTCCTCCTTCTCAGGAGTTACAAATGCATTATAGTCCTAGTTTCAAACTTTTTTCTAAATATGGTTATGGATGAAAGGTTGTGGGCATAATCAATAAGGTATTCAAGTTCCTATAGAATGTAACCCTCATAAGTGTAACATGGGGCTTGGATACTCCCACTCGCAATCTAAATAGAAACCATGGTTGAATGTCAACATGATTTTCATCGAATCTCTTAAACTAATTCATCTTAAGTTGATTGAAAGTAAAGTAGACTCTAACGAAGTTCCTCTAGATGTCTTCTCTTTAGAGGAAGCGTTGGAAGAATTCTTAGGTGTTTACTCTCATCTTCCCTCTTATCACCATAAGCAACGATTCTTGTATCGCTTGAACAAACAAGCATACTTTGGAAATTCCATTATGAGCATTGATGAGAAGGCTCCCTTGTCTATTGTGGATGATGGCATCCCTATTTCTCATCCTGAAGACTGTAGTACTCTCCTTCAAGGGGATATTGTTGATGTTTTCATGGATCCTAAGTCTTCTAAAAAGGTGATTAAGATTGGAAAGTGCCTTTCTTCGGAAGAATCTATAAAACATTCTAATGTATTACATGCTCATCCTGATATCCTCACTTGGTCATATTAGGACATGCCCGATATTGATGAGTTTGTGGTGGTTCACAATATCGTTCTATGTCCCGATGCTAAGCCCGTTAAACAAAAGATCTAAAAGATGAATCCCAAGGCTGCCTTATTAGTCAAGACTAATATAGAGAAGCTTTTAAAAGTTGGCTTTATCCGTCATATTGACTATTCACCTCGGATATCAAATATTATTGTTGTCAGCAAACCTAATGGTTGTATTCGCATTTATATTGATTTTTTGTGATCTCAATAAGGCTTCTCTTAAGGATGAATTTTGTTGCCTAATATTGATATGATTGTAGACTTGACCATAGGCCATGCCTTATTGTCTTTCATGGATGGATTCTCAGGCTATAACCAAATCTGTATTAACCCAAAAAGATAAGTACAAGACAACCTTCACTACCCCTTGGGGTACCCTCTGTTACGTAGTCATGTCGTTGGGGTTAAAGAATGCTAGAGAAACCTACCAACGAGTGATGACTCTTATCTTTCATAATTTCATTCACAATATGTTAGAAGATTACGCTAATGAAATTTTAGCTAGAAGTATACGACTCGTCAAGATCATGTTGATAATCTTTGTCTTATCTTTGAAATGCTTTGACTCTATAAGATGATATTGAATCCTCTTAAGTGTGTTTTCGGCGTAGACACTACCAAGCTTTTAGGATTTATCGTTTCTCACCGTGGAACCAAAGTCGATACAAATAAGATTGATTTTATTGTTAACATGCCTCCTAAAAACATCTCTCAACTACATAGTTTGCAGGGGAAGATTCATGCAATTCGTAGATTTGTATCTCATTTGGTTGATCACACCCTTCCCTTCACGTGTTTGTTGAAGAAATATGTTCGCTTCAGATGGGATGATGAGTGTGAAAAATATTTTGAGTCAATCAAAAGTTATTTAGCCAATCCTCCTATATTAATTCTAGTTGTGCAAGTTAGACCCTTTTTGCTTTATATCTTTGCATCACCTTGTGCCTTAGCATTTTTGTTAGCTCAACATGACAATGATGGTAAAGAAAGAGCAATCTACTACATTAGTTGTATTCTAGTTGATTACGAAACTCATTATTCCACCATGGAGAAACAATGTCTCACTCTCATTTTTTTGACACAGAAGTTACGACATTATCTTCTTCATGTTTTAACCTATGTAATTGTGAAAAGCAATCTTCTTAAACATCTATTTACTAGAATCGATCTTTCTAGAATGTTGGAAAAATGGGTAATGTTTCTCTCTGATTTCAACATCAAGTTCGTAACTCAAAAAGTAATAAAAGGTCAAGTTGTTGATAAAATGGTGGAAGCTCCCTCATCTCACTCCTTCCCTAATCTAGATTTATTTATGGATGAAGATCTCTTTGCAAAAGATCATGGACCTGTATGGGAGATGTACTTCGATGGATTGAGATGTCAAGTTGGTTATGGGACAGGTGTAGTTTTAGTCTCACCTAAAGGTAAGCCAATTCCTCTATCCTTTCGATTAGAATTTCATTGCACTAACATCATTGAGTACAAAGCCCTTATTGTTGGTTTGTGTACCATGATGGCTTTAAACATTAAACATCTTCGCATTCATGGTGATTTTGAGCTTATAGTAAACCAAATCACATGAATGTATCAAGCTAAGAAGAATAAGCTATCTTAGTACCAGGACTTGTCCTTATCCTTGCTTGATCATTTCTCTTCTTTCACAATATACAATGTCCCTAGGAGAGAAAAACGACATGCATATGCAATGGTGAGTGCAACCTCCCTTGTGTCTTCAGACAATGGTATAGAAGAATACCACTTTGTGGTTTACTTTCAATGCCCTCCTACTATCTTAGATCAACCTGAAACTGATGTTCTCATGTGTGCTCACATACACTCAAGGAATGGTATTCTCACATTTACAATTATATGAAGACTGAAAATTTTCTCAACAATGTGACTAAAAATTCTCACACTCAAATACGAAAACTTTCAATCTGATATGTTATATTGTATGATGTTCTTTATCAAAAATCCTATAATGGTCTTCTTCGGTGTCTCACTAAGGCTAAAATACCCCTTGCCCTTCAAGAAGCCCATTCAGGCTCTAGGGATGGACATTTTGGTGGTAAATTCCTAGCACATAAACTAATTCATGGGATATTTTTGGCAAACAATTGAATAGGACTCCTTTTCCTTTGTCAAGAAGTGTCCTTAATGTCAATAACATAGTAATCTCATTCAAGTTCCTACTCAAGATCTTCAAAATCATACCTCTCCTTGACCATTTGTGAAATGTGGGTTGGATATTATTGGAAAACTATCACCTCCTTCTTCTAAAGGGCGTACCTTCATTATTATTGCTACTGATTACTTTACAAAATGGGTTGAAGATGTTCCACTTCAATCCACGAACGCTGAAGCAATTTTTAGCTTTCTTCTAAACAATATCATTGCTCGTTTCAGATTACCTTGCACCCTTGTTTTTGATAATAGTACTTCATTTAAAAACAAAGAGTGAAGCAATTCTTGGAAAATTTTCATATTCAACATCACTTTTCTACACCATACTATCCTCAATCTAATGGCCAAGCTAAAGCGTCTAATAAAACTCTTGAGTTGATTCTCTGAAAAGCAATGAATAAACATGGTAAAGATCGGCATACTCAATTGACATACACCTTGTGGGCCTATCGCATGAGTGTTTGTATGACTACTATTACAAATTCATACAACCTCATGTATAGTGTTGAGGCTATCATGCCTTTAGAGTTGGAAATTCCATCTTTGTGGGTTTCCTTTAAAGGGTTGATTGATGATTACATTTACCATGCTAATCATTTGTATCATCTTGAGTTTCTTGATGAATGTCGATTGTAGGCCCTTGAACATCTCCAAGCTTATCAACGATTTGTTTCTAAACATTACAATCAAGGTGTTCTTTCTCGAACTTTCAAGGTAGGTGATCTCGTTCTCTATGAGAATCAGAGAAATTTAAATGTGTCGCTTGATCTTGAAAGGGGAAGTTCATCCCTAATTGGTTAGGCTCTTGCATAATCATCTTTGTGTATGATTCTAGTGCCTATGGACTATCGTCTATGGATGGAATTCCTCTACAAGAACTTGTAAATGCAATGCATCTTCTTCAATACTACACATAGTGTCTTATATGTGGCATACACATGGCGCGCCCCTCAGGGATTGCAGTTCGTTATGCTATGACATTCCTTCATCAACACATTATTTGTATTATGTGTTATGATGTGAACATGTGTATGCAATTAATTTATGTAATTAGGAATTATATATACATGTGTTTCATTATGTTGTGTATCCATGCATTGTATTTGATTAAGTCTTTTGGTTAGGCAGTTAGATCATCATTATATCTAATTAACATACGTCCAATGTGTGTTTATTAGATCATGATAGCATCTAATCTAAACATACATCCATAAACATAAATCCATCACATAGCCATACATAAAAGTAAAAGTACACATAAGAACACCATGATGTCACACAAAATCTCGTATATATATATCAAAATCTGGTGATTGTATATCTATATATGTTTGTACATCAAAAATAATGTTGTACACATTAAATAATATGATACAATATACAAAATCTAGTATGCAAAATGGGCCTCTAGCCCCTAGGTGCATGGATCCTTGAGCCCTTTGGTCTTGGCAGCAATGGAAAAGGTGGATGTTGGATCAACGTGTATGAATGTGATCACAACACGGACATGCTCCATGACCACAGTCCCCAAACCTCTCCTCACAACTCAATCCCCTCATCTCATAGCCTGACCTCCTGCTCACGAGCCTGTCACAACTCCTCTTGAAGTTGATGCACTTGGGGATCAACATCTGGCCTCACTACATTTGCCTACCTTCCAAGGTCATCAAGTTGGCTCTACAGGGTGTCACATGTCACTATGACACTCTCTTCCCACATCACTACCTAATCTCGCTTAGCCAGTGTGGTACGAAGCTTCAACGAGCATTGATTCCATTGCCTAGTCATCATGGTAAGGTCAGCGAACCTCTGAATGGTCTCCACGCATGCCTCCTCATAAGTAGTCCTTAGTTGTGCTATAGGCTTAAAAAGGTGGGCATGTTGCCTTGCTGAGGCATGCATGTAAGCGTCTAGGATGCTCCCCTACATAGGCACGGTCCGGGCCACCTCAACAATGCATTTCCCAATGAAGGTGATCCACTCTTGTGTGTCAACTACAACCAAAAATCAAATGGATGCTATTAGTACGAGATCATATAAAAACATATGCACATATATGAGATAAACATAAGTAAAAAGTATTGAAAGGAAATAACACGTATCACATTAGTATTTGGATCCCCGACCTTCCTGTTTGGATCAAGTGGGGGTGTAACATTGGGTCTTAATGTCACCGTCGTAGGAGGGATGATTACTTGGCTCAAAGATGGCATTGATGAGACAAGGATCACTTGTGGAGGTGATGACACCCTCTACTGCCATATTGGCCTCTCTATCACTCCACTTGTTGTTGCCTCACCCTTCTCATTATTGTCATCACTGCAATCCTCACCTCCCAACCCCTGTGCACCAACATGGCCCATGGGGGCATCCATTGAGAAAACCAAGGTCAAACTAGCTATCGCCCACCACTGCACAAAACTATGAGTGACATTGACATCATCAATATGTAGAGCTAGAGGTTGGTCGTCGTTGTTCGACCTATTCTCGCTAACTGCGGCATCCACTAGGGTTGGATGAGGATGATCCCCCGCTTGCATGGAACTCCTCACTAACCAAACATATGTAGGAGGCGTTAGAGGGATTCCCTGCACTTGCCTAAACTATTGGACAACTCGATGCTAGTAATAAGGGACAACGATGTGATTTGATAACCCTGCTAGGAACTAATCATGTTGCATGTGTCATAGTATCCTCATGTCAGTGGGCCAAATCCCCATCCTCCTATAAGGACGCCACCTAATGTCTTATCATCATAAATGATCAAACTGAAATCTCCAAAAAAAGCCTCGTTGTATCTCTAGTCATGCACTAATGGGTACACGTGGGCCATGGGTGTACTAGGTGTGATACCCTAGGGAAACCCGATTGGATGTGCACCGATATGTAATAATAAATTCGTACACTTGTAGAAGTGCAAGATGTGAGCTTGTAATACTCATAATGTACATAACACCCAAGGTCATGGTATAGATGAGCAAGCATGCTCCAACCCAAAGCGAAGACAATTTGATGATCCTTCATCACCTGAATGCAATGTATGAGGCCCTATGCAGGTGTGATCCTTGTCAATCTATCACAACACGGAGGGCAACTATCTTTAATCATTACTCTTTGAACAAGTGAATGTCAGCCTGCTTAACATCACATGTAGATGTGGTATGTCATATAAGGTCGGGTCCAATTAAAACAATACTACTAGCCTCTCACAAGGTCCTACTTTATCCTAGTCTCATTGTAGGCCACCCGGCCATCCGTGGATGGGGATCCTGGTGGATAATAGATTCCTCCAATCTTAACGATCATCTCATCCGCTGGTAGGTGGAAGATGCAAGTGTTCATCTCGACTCCATAAGCACCATGAGCATTGGTGGCACGATCTCCCAGATGACCCACCAAAGTCCCACATTTTGTAGTAGATCCTAGCCATCTAGGTGCATCTGGTTGCTATGATTGTGCAAGGATGTAAATAGATGCTCGCCTGCAAGCTCCCTAATCTTTGGCCACTCCTACAATAGAAACAAATTCCACATCAGTTCCATCTACATCATAAGAAAAAATTTCTATCTCTACATCAAAAAATTTCTAAGTTCGCCTCTATGATGGAGGTGCGTTGTGAAAATGTCTACATGATGTGCCAATGTTTGAGGCCAAATACCTCCCTGACGCCAACATGCAGGCTAGCTGATAGCATGGCTGAAGAATACTAACACATTGTTTGGATATCAACATGCCATTCGGATGCCTCCTTGTTGGTTGGATGCTTGCACTGCTTGAGAAGAAGAAAAATCTAGAAAAATATGCTAAAAAGACAAAGTTGGGTTAGATTCCTCGCGACCACTCCAGATTTTGCCTCCCTCAAATATTTTTGTGAGATGCTTGATCCTGAGGCCAAGTAGTCTCATCTACGGTGTATTTTCTATCTTTTCTCCCTCACAAAAGTCAACAATCTCCTCATCGTGAATAGTGAAAATGACCCTTCTATGGGCCCACTCATTTTTGGCCCATTTTTATGGATGAAAGTGGTCCTTCCATCCTTCTTGTTTTCACCCCACCTAGTTGGGGGAAAAAATAGGAGGGGGCATATATTTACCTCTTCATCATATTTTTCTTCTGAACCACCAAATCTTCTCAAGAATTCTTCACGTTGTGGTAGCTTCTTTCGATTTTTCAAAACAAACCTAAATTTTAGTTTTGCAGAACAAAGCTTCACATCTGGCACTATAGTTTCTCACTGAGCTTGAATATTGGGGGAATTGTCAGTATCTGCCTACTCGGCCTCTACAGCCTCTATAGTATATTTTTTGCACATAAATCTATAAAAAAAAAAAAAAATACCTTACATTAATGTATTCTTTTCTACTTTACTGTAGTTGATTTTTCCTTGAAAATTCAGGTCACTAAAGTGGGGGGAAAATGTAGTGTCGTAAAATTGTACCTCATGGCAATTTCACACTTGTGCATTTATCCTGCTACATTTATGGTGCCTCATTGAATTTATGACAAAAACCTTATGTCAAAATTATATGATTTCAAATCCATAAGGGAAAATGGTGAAGTGTTAGCAGTCTGGCACCTCATTTCTTACAAAGTTTTGAGTTGGATGTCTGCGCAACGCACAGACGTTTGCATGATGCACAAGCGTCTTCATACTTTCTGAGTTCAAATGAGGGATTCTCATGAACTTTTCCCATGACACGTGTCATTATGGTAGAATCGTAGGTGTAACAACTCTTCATGCCCATGCAACCTCACAAAACTCCATTTTCACTTCTATTCTCATTCATTCTCACCTTCATGTAATTCATTCTCATTTCTCCTCACTCCAACTTGCTCTCTTGCTCTCTTCTCTTCTACATCTATTCTCCGTAGCGAAGCTTTACTGAATTCATTTCTCTTCAATAGCCAAGGCTCTCTTGCAGGCATTCAATATCTTGTCCATCAATCCAAAAAGGAGCCATAGACTGTTGGAAACACTCTCTTGTTGCATTGTCTTGTCTTGTCTATTTACAAATATTCTTGTTTATTTATTTGTGATATGGGTTCTCCTCCATAGTGGGATTTTTCTTTATCACACGTCTTGTCTATTTTATTTCATGTCTCATCTATTTTCTATCTATCTAACTGTTTTTGGAGGTGGAAAAACCAAAACAGGGGTTTGATTGTGGCAAGCCCTAAAACAACCACAACACTTTTCCTTGTATTTTATGTGTGCAAGCTTCTAGGTTCAAAGAGTTGGGTACTTGCTAGTTTTTGGTTTTTAGCTCCTTATCTGATAGGGATGACAGTGTGATGTGCAGATGTCTATGCGATGCACTGGCATCCGTTGGCCGCACCTTTGTCCTCCTCGAGGCAGAATCTATAAGTTTTATTCTTTCTATTTTTTATAATCTACATTTTGTAATCTCTTATCAGATTCTGTTAATTCACAAGTTTTCCCTTCTAGGTTAGCATTTCCTTTAATTACATTTTTGTAGTCTCCTTCATCTTATACCTCCATCACTTGAACTTTTTACTTTGAGGGAATCAAAGGCTATTCACTCCATGTAGACTCTTCCTTGTCCTAGAGACTCAAGAGTAGTAAATCCCCTTCCTTTACACCTTTATCTTAATTAGAAAGTAAGCAATAAAGGATATTCCTGACATGCGACACTTGAAACTTCAAACGTTTAATTCTTTACCAAATTTTAAGAGATCAGACTTCAAGGGTCGATATTTTGGCTCAACATTCATCAAATTGGAAATTAAAGAACAAGTCAAATGATTGAAACCCTAATTTTGAAAGCATTGAATTTTAGAACTCTAAGGCATGGGAAGGAATCAAACATTGAAGGTCAAGAGTTTGGCTTAACGCATATTGAATTGGAAAATAAAGAATAAACCAAATGACCGACATCCAATGCCCAATGGATCAAAACTTTAGAAAAATGCTAAGGCATGAAACAAACCTAGCAAGGGAAAAGTCTAATGCCTGATACAATGACATCATAAACATCATCGATCAACGCACCAGGACAAAATTTGATTCAACGAAACCTAGAAAGAAAAAATGACAAATAAATGAAAGAGGGAAAAACAAAAATAAAACTAGAAACAAAGGGGAAAAAACCAAACAAAAAAAATGAGATCGTCAAATCAACCAAATAGCAAGCACACAAAATTCCCACGAACGCAAACCAAAATGACACCATGAATTCAAGGGAAACTTGAAAAAATCACAACGCCTACCTAGTTAGAGTGTGGGAACAAAAAAAAACATTAGTGAAGATGAAACATCATGAGGACAACGCAAACAATGATCACCTGAACATCGAACCAACATGAGAGTAGTCAATCATGGTAGACGAGGATGAGTGCAATGGTTTATAAGGGTTTGTAGGAAGTTGCAGAGCTTGATTTCTCTTTAAAAGTATAAGGTAAATGATAACATGACATATCATTAACCTATAAACCTACTCAACAACGACCACTAACCTTCATTAATTGCTCACTAAATGCCCTGTCAGAAATTTAAATATGTATGATAGACGTGATCAGCGCGATAGTTGAGGTGACAAGATGTCATCGATGTCGAGCTTTCATAGGTTGAGAGTTTGCTTCAATGAATGTCCCGACACAATGAAGTATGAATCAACAATAACCAACACAAAGCGATGAATAGACATTGAAGATCAGGCTCGATGGGTAGGGCATACCAACATCAAGTATCTCAAAACTTCAACACCCAAAAAAACACTCAAAAGAAAGAGAAAACAGAAAGGAGATTGGATAAAGGAAAAGGAAAAAGAACCAAAAAAAGAGAAAGAGGAGGAGAAAAAGAAAAATAAAAATAAAATTAATATAAGAGGGTTCCCATTTTCGAGGCTCAGGCTCATTTAAGAGACAAAATGCTATATATATAATATATAAATTAAATAAATCAAATATATATACATAAATAAATAAATTAATATAAATAAAATAACATACTCATCTCTAAATATATATACATATATAAATAATATATATAGAGAGAGAGATAGTTAAGAATATAAGATAAACAATCGGACCATTTCTTAAAGATGCAGCTATAGGCCTCACGATGCTTTCTACTAAGCGCATTATTACTTAAACATTTTAACACATTAATAAGTGCATTTTTACTTTAACATTTTAACATGTTGTTGAGCATTTTTTTACTTCAACATTTTACTGGACTCATTTGGGGTTACAGAAAAATGTTGAAGAGATTCAAATAATTGAAGGGTCACAAAGTTGTGAAGAAGACAGGCTAACAAAAGGTAAAATCATTAAGAGGAGATCAGAGAAATCAGACCAGCTGAATTCAGAAGACAAGCTTTCAAATAAATCTTTACAAAAAATTCATGGTAATCAAATCGTAGTTGATCATTCAACTTCAGGTGTTGATAATGATAAGAAATTCGAGGCAATAGAGTTTGTAAAATTTGATATGGAGTTTTGTCATTGATATTTTGTTAACTCGATGTTAACGTTCTTTGTATTGATGTTTGGAGTTATTTCCAATAATTATCCAAAGAAAAATAGACATGAGATAGGAACTCTCTTTTTGCTAATTTTCTCTTGTCTTTGTTTGCTATTGGGGTCGATCTTAATGTTTGTAGTCTATTGGGAGTTTTAATGCCAAAAATTACATCCTATGCAATTTCACATTCCATAACCCCTTTAGATTAATTAAATCCGATAATGCAATATCACCTTCACCTAACCTTAATTTTGTCCTTAACCTATTTGTTCTCAATCGTTAAAGTGAATTTTTGTTACGGATGGAAACATCCTAAAAAGATTCATGACTACATAGTTGTTTGTACATTACACTTACTGCCTACTCACGGAGTGTAACACCTTTGCAGCTTGCAGGCACACCAAAATGGCTCCTTGCATGCCTATACTCTTTCCAAACTCTCATTTTGGTACAAGGATTCACTCTCATTCAATCTAGCTCTCAATCTTCTCTCATTCTTTCACTCTCATTCTCTCACTCTATTCATTCTTTCAAGCTCTCATGCACTTTATCTCTCTACATCAAGGCTTCAACACTATTGGAATATCGTGCACAAGCTTGGACATTGCATAATATTCCTTTCAACATCTATTGTTTGATAAAGGGAGGTTAACTCTACTTTTCTTATTGCATTATCATTTATTTTGATAGCATATTGTTCTAACACGTACATTTTCTTTATCTAATTTATTATACTTTTATCTATCTTTATCTATTTGGCTATTCGTGGAGGTGGGAACACCTATGCGGGGGTTTGAATAAGGCAAGCCCCTAAAACAACCCCAACCATTTGCTCGTATTCATGTGTGTAGGTTTTGAAGTTGTAGCATTATGGGAGGCTTCATTCGAGGACCTGTTGTGAGTGTTTCCTTTCTTCTTTTCCTTTTTGTCATTTCCTTTCCATCTAGCTTAGTTTACATCTATTTCTATTATTTTGTGAGTGTTTCCTTTCTTCTTTTGATTTCTATCATTTCCTTTCCATCTAGCTTAGTGCATTTTCTTGAGATTTTAGTGATCAAATAGTTAGTTGGTTCTTTATGATTTTCTATGATAAAATCAATTTGCATTCCATACAAGACTACAACATGGCATGGGGATGTTCGCATGTTGCACTATCATCCTTGGATGAGAGCTTGTTGGTTTGTTGAGCGAACCTTTGCAGCCTTCTCTTTTGGTTCCTAAAACTCTCTTATTTTTATCTTGCATAAGTTATAAAGTACAAGAAAACTCCTTTCTCTACCTATCTCATCACTTGAGCTTTGATCCCTAAGGTAGTTGAGGAACATTCTCCCTTTGATATCACATCATTTCAGGGCATTGAATTTCCTCTACATTTTGGTGAACCCAACATGAAGTTGTTCTTACCTTAATCTTTTGTTGAAATTTTCTTCTCTCTTGTTTGGACGTTTGTTGGACCAAGTGTTGTGACACTTTTATGAGTTTCATGACCCATTCTACAACTTTCAGGCACATAGTCAGAAGAAGCGTTCAACATCTAGATATGGGTTTAAAATGACAGTTCAATCCTACCTTCTAAGGTCCTGATTTTGAACATTTCACTACAAGACTGTCACCTAAATATAATACCCTTCCATTTCCATTAATGTGTCCTAAAATGTTCAAGTTGGTTCTCAACCAAGTACTCCATCTAAATCCTCTTTTATAGAACATGAGACCGCTCTTAGGGTCGCCTTCGAGCAAGTCCAATCTCTGGAGGAGAGACTTCAATAATTTGAGGACTTTCTAAACCATGATAATTTGTATACTCAAGTTGCTCCTATCATTTGTGGTCTAAGGAATCTACTCATCTCAAACCATAAAGGTCTTGAGTTTCTTTGCGGAATAGCTAACATAGTAGAGACCAATTTACCCTCATATACAATAGTCTTGAGCCACCCTTAGGATATCCCATTGGAGATCACTAGTACACAGTTGAATCTCTCAATGCCCAAGGTGTTAATGCAAATGGTGGATACAAATCCTTTTGTACCTTCTTTCACTTCTACTAATAACACCAATTCTAATTTTGGAGTGAATGTGAATTTGCATTCCTTTGGGGTTTGAGGCTCCTATTCATGCATCCATATCTTGAACCTCTGCTCCTATGAATAATCAGCCTCTACCATCCAATCCTATCCTAAATGCTTTGTTACAAAACATGGAACAGATACAATCGCAATTGGCTTTAACCTAACCAATATTGCTTCCCAATCCACGTTGAAAGCCTATTATTGTCACAATCCCTTACTCCTCACCATTCCAAATGTTCCCATTCCTCAAGGGGTAGAAATTATAAAATTTGATAAGTACAATGGAAAGGGTGATTTGTAGACCCATGTCTCCTCATTTACTACCATGTGTAGTGACTTCCTCTATCAAGATGCTTTGCTAGCCAATTTGTTCCCGTGATCCCTCAAATATGTTGAGTTGGATTGGTTTTTCTCACTTCTTGACCATTTTATCTTCTCCTTGGATCAACTAGTTAATCGATTCTTACAACAGTTCCAAGCAAACATTGGGTTGAAGATAATTTTTATTGGTCTCATCCATTGTAGACAAGGGGCTCATGAGAAGGTAATTGATTTTGGTGTTCACTACCAATCCTTGTTTTCTTAGATCTCTTAGGCCCTACTTGATTTTGATGTCCAGTGTATGTTTGTTGGGAATTTGCAACCATCATTGGGGGTTCTTCCTCGTCCTCCCAACTTGATAGTCTGATAGTTGTGTCCATTTTTTGGGAATTCAAAAAGAACAAGGTAGTAGCCAACATGGTTTTAATTCCTACTGATAATAACACCATAGGACAACAAATTTTTTACAAAACTATCTTAATCCTATGTAAGTATTCTTCAAAATCTATTAGAAGATAGTTTAATCACTCTCCAAGAAATCAAACCACTACCTGACGATAAACCATATCCTAGCTAGTATGATGCACAAAATTTTTGTTAATATCATTGAATCCATGGCCATGACATCAAACACTATGTGTGTCTTCTACATGTATTCCAAGACCAAATAGATAATGGTGCCATCTAGCTCGATGATAAAAAACAAAACCCATATAAATTTGTAGCCAATCCTGACAACCAACTACAAATCTACATAAATTCCTTTCCTTCTCATTCTTCTAATCTGATAACATCAGCTTCTTCATCTTCTGATCCTAGCCCTTTTGAGTACTTGAACATGGTCTTGTTCACTCCTATCTCTCCTTCAAGTCATGTGGAAAATATTCCTGATATAACCTTTACACCACATGACTTAGCTCTCAATAGGGAACCTTCTTCGCTTTACATCCCAACCCAAGTCAATGGTAACATTATGGTTGGTGTTATGGTTGACTCTACTAGTTGATTTAATGTTATTACAGAGGATACCCTTTTCATTAATAATTTTCACGAGAAATATGAGTTGAAGCCCACACTCTATAATAAAGATGGCCTCTCTGTACCACCCATTGGTTCTATATCCCTGTCAGTCCTCATTGGGCCTAAAATTGTTGATATTCCATTTGTTGTGATTCCTAAATCCAACTTGTTCAAGGTAAGAACAGGCATTCCATGGCTAGTCTCCATGAATGCAGTCGCTTTAGTAGTCCACAAATATTTAAAATTCCCTTATGATGACACATTGCATACTCTTTAAGATATTGGATATAAACCACTCATGTCACGTGGGGAATTTTCCCTAGATCATTTTTGGCTTGCTCCTATTAGACCTTTACTGCCCCATGGAGACTTGTTCTACAAGGCATACTTCAAGTACAAGATAGGAGTTTCAACCCCTAATGGTACCTTTCCACCTTCTCCTCATGCCATTTCTATGAAGGTTTCCATGTGCATGCATCAACGTGGTTTTTCCTTTGTGTCTTCTTCCTCAAAGGTTGTAGAAAACCATGCTCCCACACATGGACCTTCTTCTTCTTCTAGGATTTCATAACCTCTGGTGTGTCCTTTGTTCCTTCTACTATGCCTAGCATAGAAAAAGGAAAGACACTTGTGTTGAAGAAATCTAGACCTCAAGACTTTCGACTCTCAATGTTGCCCACAATCGCTCACCCCACCTTGTACGGTAAAGGAAAGCACACGATCGGAGTTAGTTCTTCTCATGTTGTTATTATGTCTTAGCCCCCAAGGCCTCATCTCGTTCCTCCACCTACCCCTAAACCAAGAAAAGGAAAGGAACCTATGGTTGAGACCCAAGTCCCTTTTTCCATGCCTCCTATTCTTTCTCAGGAAGTTACTCTTCCATCGGTGATGACTACAAAGACATCCTTCAATGGAACAAAATCCCCTGGAGTCTCCTCAGTGTTAGGATTAGGTGTCATCCACCTTGTGAATCCTATGTCATGGTTCCAACATCCTTGGAAAGTGTCTCTAGGCACTTAGGATGTATTGGAAAAATATTTTGTAATATTAATTGTCACCATTGTTTGTAATATAATCTCAAGGGGTGATGGGTCCACTAGCAACAGTAAAGGTGGGTTGTGGACATAAATATTTAATATTATTTTCCCCACATGTGGATTCCTAGAATGGGATAATAAAAGATAAAGGAAATGATAAATAAGTGATTGTTGGGATTATCCAAGTGGGTTCTTGGAAAGAGACAACATGTGTCACTTGGTTTTCCACCATTTATTGTATTTAATGTAATATTTATCTCTCAAGTTTGGGTGCCCAAGTTGGAGGGAAATTATTAGAGACAAAATTGGTGTCCTTTTGAATGTTGAGGAGGTAATCCAAAGGTTGGAGACATTTGGAACAAACGGTCATCTTGGGGTGCCATGTTTGGTGTATTAGATGCCTTCACAAGTCTATAAATTCATCCTCTTGGATATTGAAATTGTAAGGAACGGTTGAATATAGTGTTACTCTGCAAGAACAAGGATAGGTTGAGGCATAAGGAGGTTGTTCATAATTACATAGGTGCTGCTATGATGGAGGAAAAAAGGAGAATGGAAGTGGTTGTATTGTAATCTCATTTATTTGAAGATAATGCATACTTGGCCTCTCTTCTTGGTGGATTTTTTTCTTGCAAGGGTTTCTCCATGTAAATACTATGTTATGTGAAGATCTTGTGTTGTTGATTTGTGTCTCAATTTTTCTATCTTATCGTGATGATATTATTTTTTTATTTTTTTTTAAGTTCGCATAAGGTAGTGTTTATAACCATGTTATGTTGGTTGTTTTTTGGCATCATAAAGAAGATGGATCTAATCATGGTATTTCCATATTAAGGAAACTTAAGTTTTATATTTGCATATAAGTTTTATATTTTCATGTTTTTGTAGTCCAAGCCTTGAATCTCATCCATTGAATTCATATTTGGATAGAGATTGAATTTTCCATCAATAGGTATTGAACCTGTTTATTTCTCATCATTTAGTATCAAAGCATAAGGTTAACTAGATTCTGGGTATTCCTTCTTTTTTATTTCTTAGCTTGGAAAGCTTTTGGGAATTTGTAAGAAGGAATTGGAGGTTGTTGAAAGGCTTTTGGGGCAGCAATGTTTTTTTGTGAGATAACTTTGTTTTTCAGATTTGTGAGTTTGGAAGCCATGAATATTGTCAATGTGACCTATGTTGGGTATTGGAAACTTGGGATTATGGATCTTTATGGAGTTGGTTATGTTTTGATAACTTGGAGCTCTTATTTGAAAATATGTGTATATCCTCTTATTGGGTGGTTTCGTTCATCTACCTTATGGTCATGTGCAGTGATCTTGAAGGTGTTCATGTTGGATGGGTAGAGACATCTTGGTCACATCGAGAAACACTCTTGATTTGGACAATAGAATGAAGCACTTATTTTGGCTTCATGGTTTTAGCCCTTGGTTACATGAAAGCATTGGAAGATAAACCACTAACCTCTCTGTGAGTTGTGGAGCTGACGTGTTTCATATGTTATAAGCTCCTAGACAACTTAGTTTTTCCTATTGAGTTGCAGTTTACTCTTGTTTTCAATTGTGGGTTTGTAGATTTGTGCTTATTCCATTATTCAGATGATATTTTTAATGTGAATATCTAGATGTTTAAATGGATTTCAGATTTACAGAGATGGTTTTGCATGTTTTACATGCTAACTAAAATATGTGGTATGTAGATCTTTGATGAGACTATATTCAAAGTGTTCTGGATGAAGACAGTTACAAGTTTGCATGGCTGCTTGGAGGGTTCTTATTGATCTGTGGTTACTCCTATGTGGGTTTATTTGGTAAATTAGATCTAGTGTTTATTTTGGTGTTTGAGTCTTGGAAATGCACATGTTATACCTACAAATCTCTATTTTGCATGATACTAATTTGGGGTTGAATCTATTTTTAGTTATTTGAGATTGGAGCACTGATTACGTATTTTTATGTTGAGATGTTGCATATGTGCAGATTTTATAAATTGTCTGATGTGGTTTCTATTTGATAGGACATATTCTTGGTCATCATTATTACATTGGTATGTTTATTGCAGTGAGATATGATTATTGGGAGTACCTGATATAGTTGTTCATTTGAATCTTTAGTAGTAGTTTATGGTGTATGAGAAGCTTTGTTCACTTTTAGTAGAGTGTTGGTAATGATATTGTTCATGATGCCACGTATAACTCGGTATTACTTTCAATGGGAGCTTTATGCAGTTACATAATGTGTTATATCTACTTTGTTTCAAGATTTTGGTTCTAATCATTGTTACAATGTGTAGTGAGCCATGAATAATCTTTAATTAGAAGATGGATAGTCTTTTGCAATGATTGTTGGTGTCATAAGGAGCTCTTGGATTCTGCACTTAGTTTGTAGGGAGATTTATGACATCTTTGGTTCTATTGACAAAGGATGTGTAGCATTTGTATCTTTTTGGTTTGGAGATTGTGATTGTATTCTACCTTTTGGGATCTCATGGTGTTGAGTTCTTTGATTGTGTTGGGTCCATGGAATATCTTCAATTAGGATATGGTTATCACGATGCTTGGAGAGCTTGGTCACACAATTCAGTGGGAGCTTTGGTAGTGACATTAATCCATCATTTGATGATGGATGGTTATTTTCATGTGATCTCCTCAGAGGGGATGTTAGATCATGATGTCATGATATGTTCTTGATTCTATAGTTGGAATTTTGACAATGGTCTTGTTTGGTTTTCTTTGGTCTTGAGTATTAATCATTTTATTGGAGCTTCATGATTTTATAGGGTTGCATTTGAATTTGGCATGGATTGATTGGTGGATGCTCATGGAAACTAGAGAGACTTGGGTGAGGCTAAGAGATCTCTTATTTATGGGATCATATGTTGAGATGGTTACTCTTTTATGAAGATTTCAGCAAGAAGATCAAGGAGCCTACACTTGGTTATGGATGTGAATCCATTATGGACCTGAAGAGAATATTTCCATTTCTTGGTGTTGTATGCACAAGACAATCTTGTATCCCACTCTTGGTCTACTCGACAAGTGAATGATCTGAGAGGTATTTCCTGCCTGATTATCAGATACATTCTTTATTTTGTATCTTGTATTCTCATATGAGTTAGTCTTGAATATAAACATTTTGAAGACTTGTTAAGAAGAGATGCATGCTTTACGAATTTCTGTTGTTCTCCTTATTTTGGTCTTGAGCTATGGATCTAGCTATGAGGACTTATTTGGAGAGGTACAAGAAATGGTTTGTGGATTTGGTAATATTCCCCTTTTTGTGGGAATGGTTGGTTGGTTTGATCTACCTTCGGTTTGAGAGGTTTACATTTATTATTGCTATGTTTTCATTTGATTTGGGGTACTACCACAATATTGTGTCTCACTTTTAGGACATCCTGATTTTTTCTTGAAATCGCTTATTTTTAGAAAAGCTAATGATTTAAGCCTTGTGAGGTTCTATCTAAAGGGTTTTAATTGAAGAGGGTTAGATAAGACCCCCTTATATCAAACCCCCTTTGATAGAACCCCTCTAGAATTAAATCATACTCACAATGGAATCTCCTTCGCACCTATCAAAATATTGGGAAAAAAAACACTTTCTCTTTAACTTTTGAGGGATTAAATAAAGTCATTTAGAAATTATATTTTGCAAGATTGTAGCCCTAGAAACGATCTTTCCAACAAGTATAATTTTGATATGTTTTCATGTTATCATGTATTTAATTTTTAATTTTTACGGAACATAAGTTTTTCACTAAGCATAAAGTTCTTCGTTCTACAGATATGGAAAAATAGTAAACCATTGTAAAAAAAATCAAAAAATGCCTTTTCCCTAGGTATTAATGTCCTTGTTTCACCCAAAAAAAAATTTGATATATACACAAGTTATGTTTGACGACATACACCTATGTCCAAATTATAGTTAAAGTGACTTCAAAATTTAATTAAGAAAAAATATGTAACAAAAAATTAAGAAAAATATCCTTCTCCTAGATATTGATGTTAAGAATCTATCATTTTAAAAATTATAATTTTATCCTTTCTAGAAAAAATTTATGTTTGACGACATAAACGTTACTTTCTGAAAATGTTGTTTACCATTTAAAACTACTTATTAAAGGAGATGTTTAAAGATTTGTGATTTATTTTAGAAAAAAATTAAATATGTTTAGAATCTGCACAAATTTTCACAAATCACTAGCTTACATCATCTTCAAATTCTTAACGATTTAGTTGCTATAGGTCTCAGAAGGTAAAGATTATGTTAAAAATGTTGATATAAATTTCCATCTTGGCCAAAAAGTGAGACAGTATT
>VDFB02328255.1:0-11799 GCA_007258455.2 Sequoia sempervirens
CAAGTGATATGGTATTAGTAAAGTTTAATAATAACTACTATTAGATGTAGTATTGGATAAAAATAAGCAAACAAATAATTCTCATCCAAATGAGACAAGCGATAAACATAGTGTCTTAAGATTCAACTTAAAATTGGAACTGGTGCTATTGTTGGCAAATACATTAGAACTCAGAGGCAGTAGTGGTTGGTGTGAGAGTTATGAATAAAGAGATTGGAGTTGAGTACTGTATGAAAGTGGGGGAGCAGTGTAAAGGTTATGTCGATTAATCCAATGGGGGCCAACTTACCATTATTGCTCCACCTAAAGATGCCCCTTCGAGAGGTTGAGAGCTAGGAGAATTAATGAAAGGATGGCCTTTGGGCAAGTGATGGTTCACAAAATTTAAGGAGATTTATTGTGCATGGTTGCAGCACATCTGGGAGGTTACGCTTCCTCAGTGGAGGAGTAAAAAGAAAGAAAGAAAGGACAGATTGTTGCTGGTAAAAGGGGGATAGGCAATGAATGCATATCTTACCAAGTGCGATAGCAGGAAGTTGAATCTCAGATAATGGAGGATGGTTCCAGAAAAATTATCCCAACTGGGGGTTGTCGAAGCCTATAATATTGATGGGGATGGGTAAATAAAGAACACTGTAATTAAGAGTGTCTGATGTGCAAATCTTAGTCTCAATCCATGAACATAAGTTATAGACTGTAGCTGTTATACTCCATGAAACCAGAGAATATACATATAGACAAAAGATAAGCTACAGGGGCGTTGGCAATACTTCTCTTTCCTCCAGAAGCTACCATTTTATTCTCAAGGACGTGTTAGAGCAAAAAATATTGAGGTAAGACGTTTTCCATGAGTTCAGAGATTTCATTTTCTTTTGCTTGCTGAATGAGCCCTCTATGCGGCTAGATCATAATCTTTGTTGTGTTTTATTTCATTACAAAAAAAAATACTGTTGATTACCTATTAAATGGGGTCGTGATTCCATGTATTCTTTTTAGTTTGGGATGGTTATCATATATAGCATGTTATTTTTTTTACTTACCTATCACATTGTTTCCAATAGTTATCATGCCTCGTCTGTGCCAACTCTTTTTGCATGCTTTTCATTTGACACCGGTAAGGTTATGCCTTAACGGTTGTTCATTCCCTGCTTCAAAATGCCCATTTCGGCATAGGTAGGCAGGACATTGGTAAAAATTGTGGAGATTAGCTTTACCCTTGCCAATTGCATTGTTTGAAAGTTTCTTAAGCCCTTTCAATAAACCCATTTATTGTGCACATCTTGCAATTAATGTATTCCATGAAACCACAATTTCCTTGAGGCTTTCTGTCAGACCATTCACGTGCCCTATCTATGCTGCCACACTTTGTAGACCATATTCTGTCAAACAAATTCTTGTGCCTTGACTATGCTTTTACATTTCGTATACATGTCTACCAGCGCATCTCATCAAATATATGCATACCCTGTTTCAGAAAAATAAAAAGAGAAGAAAGCTCCCAATTTGGCACAAGTAGAGAGGACGCTAAAAATAAATAAATAAGGGGTTGCAAATTTTGGCTTTACACCTGCTGATAATTTGTTCAAAAGTTTTAAAACCTGCTTCAATAAATCCATATTGTGCATATCCTATAATCATTACACTCCAGTGACCACTTGTCTTTAAGGCATTCTGTCGAACAGTTCACGAGCCATGTCAATGTGTCCATATTCTTCATACCTGTCTATTGGGAAAATAAAAAATATAGCACATTTGAAATCAATGTACGAATATGTTATGATATTTACTTATTCCTACAAATGCGTACGTGACTTATATGTACACCTACACATTTGTTGGATACATTGTGAATTTTGACTTTTAAATATATGTGAGCAACTATGTAGCCCCACAAGTTTACAAATCTTCACATTCAAGTACATTTGGTCAAACATGACAAATTACAATCAGGGGATTTGGCATGCAGCCAAACTTAGACAGCTTATTCTTGAGCACAGGGTTTAGGAGCATAATCCTTCCAACTTATATTTTTTTCAAATTAATCCAAAAATGTATGTTATAAACTTGTTTCAATCCAAGGTAAACCCCATGACATAGATTTGACCCTACGTCTTATTTTATCACTAATTTATTTTATGTTAGTCTTGTGAATGTGCAATAACAGATCTAAAATGCTAACGAAACTATATAATACATTGATGCATGAGTAATTAAGTTTCTAAAATATCAGTTATCTGAAAAAAGAATAAATACCCTTATTCTCTAAATAGATTCACAAATAACGTAATCTACACTTGAGCGATTGATCATGTATGACTTATAAGTATAAGATAAATTTTGTTATTCTAAGATTAGTGCCTAATCCTTGATAAATATAGTTAGCAATGGTATTTTCTTATCACATTAATGCCACTTTCTAGAGCGATGATGGTTATTATTAATTTTTTTTAAAAGTACTAAAGTATTTGGTTAAATTATGTGTTTATATGATTGTGTTTCGATAGTATCTGAGTGATGGATTAAAATTCTTAATTGATTCACATTAAATTAAGTAATAGTAATTAGCACGATGAATCCATGTTGTGAATGATGACTTAATTATAAATATCCCTTAAATGGATATCTTGGATGCATTGAAATGTGTGTGTAAATGTGTTGCTTCTATTGTTGCCCTTAATTGGCTTAGTGTTCATTTTAATTCACTTAGAATTTCAAAGTTTGTATAGTGACACTTACATTTAGGCTTGTGTGTTATTTAAATGTGAAGCTAGTTACTTAGGAAGGGAAAACAATCTTCACTTGAAGTTACATAGGAAAACAATGTGAGAGTGTGATAAATATTTTGAAGGTCCTTTTGAAAACTTGTGAAGATATTATGGTAAGAAAGAAAGATGGGAACTAGGGATTCATCATGTAGCCTTTGGCATGACCAAGCATAGATTACTAAAATAAACCCCCTTGTACTAGGGATTCATACCTAGGACAATACATTATGATTGGAACATATTTAATAGTGGTTAAGTGGCAACCTTTTATATTGTGCTTCTAATATAAAAATGAGTGGTAGGAAGGTTATGGAGGTGATGTTTCAAAATCATCATGGGGCCCAAGTAATGTGTGGCTTAGTCTATGGTGTCAGAGCTATCTAAGTACACCTTGAACTAGATTTCTGTGGTACAACTTTATATTTTAGTTATGATCTAATTGATGCAAACAATAGTTCGAAATAAGAATAATACTTAGAATATAAAGAGTGATGAAATGAACATTCAGTTGGTTGAGTAATCATAATTAATGAAAGTAGGATCTAGTTCATTAGGATTATTTTGTTTTAAAAAAACTTGGGTTAATTTTGTGTTGTTCTAGTTGTACTAAAGATTTAGTCACCAGTATGTTACCTTGTGACATTGTTCATACCAATAAGGGTATTTATGTCTATGCTCCATATTCCTCTAGTATATCTTTATCAAGTTCTCTGAGTCTTGGCTTCACCTAAGTGGGTGGCAGCCATTTGTGAAACTGTCTGGGGTAATGGACCCTAGAAAGGGTTGCGTACCCACTTCTTTTTGTCAGTGTTTAATTAATGGGTTAGAGGCATAATATGAAGTTGAGTAGAGAATTGTGTTTATAGTATGTTATTGTTATTGGGATGTGAGTGTGGCAGTGGTAGAGTCATCCTTGAATCTAAGGATTACCCACCCCTTTGCTATCCAACCATGTGGGAGATGGTTGAAGTCTAGTTGTCGAACTACGGTGCCTCTGCGAATTATATACGTAGGCAAGGCCATCTGACGACGAGCCCCCGAGGACTAGGTCTAGGCCCTAGGATTGTTCTCTTATTATTCTTATTATTACTATTGATGTGTGTGTGTGTGTATGTTATTGTTGGCATTTGACTTACCTAATGTTCATATTAATTTTGGGTTGGTTGAACTATTTAATTCTCCCTTGGAGATGTGGATTCCATGTCTCCCGTTGAATTGACTAAGATGGTCTAAGCAATTTAGTTATCTAACTAAAACAATTATAGTTTATGATTGGTGAAAAGTTCTATGCTTTCTTGTAGTGCCTGCTTTGGTAGCAAACTTTGAGAGTTTTGCATGTGTAAGGGAACAAAATTTGGAATTTGTGTTTTATCCAACTATATTTTGATAAAAAAATTGGGCATTTACACTAAGCTTTTAAAAATATTTTGTTGATTAGTTTTTTTATATGATTAATAATTCTTACCCTAATAATACTTCATTTCACATAGAAATAGAATTCTATATTTAAATACTTATTTTTTAATATATATACACACATTGTGGTGACATGATTATTAATTTACTCTATGATTGGTTATTCAAATTTAAAGAACAATATACCTAATTGAACTCAAAAATACAAAAGTAAGATCCAATATATATATATATATATATTTATATATATTCTTATTTTATTTTAAAATTATAATTAATAATTCTTGAATTATTTAAAAAAAAAATAGTTTTAATTTAATTTATTTTTAGTAGATAATTACTATAATTTAAATGATTATTTTCAAAACTAGATAATAAATACTTAATAAATTTTAGAAATTAAAATCTAGTTAAATTTTATAATTAATTTTAAGCTTTACAAATATTTTTGTGATTTGATTAATTATTTTTTATGATTAATAATTCTAACTCTAATAATACTTCATTTCACATACAAATAGAATTCTAGGTTAAAATACTTATTTTTGTTTTTGATATTTTTCATTAATGTCAAATTTATAAATTAATATCAAGAAATAAATAAACTTAACCCCAATATTTATACTATAACTATAATTTAACCCTAAACCTAATGCTAATTCAACCCTAAAAATAGGATTTAATTACGGTTAGGGTTGGAGTGATAATTTAACTATGGTTAGTGTTAGGGTTAGAATTAGGGTTTAATTATGGTTAGGGTTAGGATTCAATTATGATTATAGTTAGGGTAAAATTTATAAGCTAATATTAAGATATTCACGGCTCTAACCCTAACCTACCCTTAATCTCCATCCTAGAAAGCTAATTAAACCCTAATTGAATCGTAACAATAAGGTTAAACAAGATTTAGGGTTAGGGTTCAGGTGGTTTATGGTTGGAATTAGGGTTTAGTTACCTGGTTAGGGATAACATTGAATTAGTGGTATGATTAGGTTCAAGTTCAAGTTACCATTAGGGTTTAGTTAGGCTTATTTTGGTTAATCTTACAATTAGGGTTTAACTAGAATGCTAATTCAACCCTAATTTAACCCCAATAATAAGGTTCAATTAGAGTTAGGTTTTGACTTCAATTAGGCTTATGGTTGGAATTAGGGTTCAATTAGGGTTAGGATTAGCTTTCAATTAGTGTTATGATTACAATCAAGTTCAATTTATAGTTAGGGTTCAATTAGGGTTAGGATTAGCATTCAATTAGTGTTATGATTACAATCAAGTTCAAGTTATAGTTAGGGTTCAATTAGGCTTACCCATTATCATGTGTTTTTTCCATCAAAATGATAGAGGCCCATAGTACAAAAATTATACTAACTAGTATGTTGCTTTACATTACTGTCAATTCTAGAAGCACAAACTAATACATACAGTTTGCAGATGTTACCTAACTTACAAGATAGATGAGTTTAAGGAGGAGATGCAAATAAAGACAACTTTTCAATTTGTTTTAGTGCCCAGTGTGGAGTATCCATAATTTATTGTTAATTCCAAATTTTATATTGGCATATATCATTGAACTGAGATTGATACTATGGTTCTGATTCATTGGTGATAATTATTGGATTTGTGTGCAAAATATGGAGATTTGTGTTTAACTGCAAAGAGTTATCTCTTGTGATTTATCAACAAATTATTATTTCTATTTGTGGAATTCTTAAACAAGACAATATATTTATGCATTTCTTGCAAATTCTATTCCAATTGATCATAACAAAAAAACCATCCAATTTTGAAAATATTATAACATCTAACCAAATAGTATTGAAAATTCCAAACAAAGACTGTCAAGAGTGTATCTCATTTAACTTTTATTTAATCTTTCTCTTTATGTCTATGATTTCCTAAAGTTTGTATAATCATCCAAATAAAATGTTGATGGATATGTAACACATTTATTGCACTCATTCCCTAGTTCATCATATCTGGCAGAGAATATTCGCATCTAGAGATGACCTTAGAATTTGGTTATGAATTATCCAAAGATAGTGATGTCGACAAAAAATAAAATGAGGAAAGAAAATTTGGAAGCTAAGGGTATACACATCAATGTCTAAGTTAAAAAATCAATAAACTAGACAAATATCAATTCACACAGTGATGAGTTTGTAGTATGGAATTATGATTCTAGATGGTAGGCTTACAACTGTACTATCCTAGAAATGCATGAACATTGTGTGGTCACCTTGAAAGGAATAAAATAATTTGAACCATCAATTTCTTAAATCATTATGGCTGAATTATCTTATGTGTCCACCACAATATTGAGTAAAAATTGTCACATGAAGAGTAGGTTCTTTAAGGGTAAAATATTTGCAATCCAAATAGAAGAATCAAAATTTGAGCTACAAAGGATAATTTTAAATTTTATATGGTTATTTAAAATACTAAAAACTTTTTCTTGACAATTAGTTGTGCCATAATTTTAGCTTACACTTTGTTTTGAAGGTATGGGACAACAACAATAATTGTTAAACAAAATGGGTAGATCTAAATTTTCATCTAGGTCACTTTTTACATACTCTACAAGAAATGTCATAATCTTTAGTTTCAACTAAAAAAAGATCTAGAAAAATACATATCTATAAATTTATAATTACAAATGTTTAGTCTATAAATAAATACACATTGATTAAAGGTGGAATACATTTTCTCTTCTTAAAATAGTGTTTGACATGTTAGAATATGGGCTATATTCTAGTGAATAGCTCTGAAATTTGAAACATAGTAGACAATCTTTACTTAATTATTAATTTAAAGTTATAAAACATGTTTCCACAAAAAAAATTATGTAGACCATAGCTACACAAAACAAAAACAATTTCCTACAAATTTTACTCATGATTAGTAAGTATTCCTGTTGTTGTAGTAGGTGTGCCAAATTTGGTTTGTGGTGATTGGATAAAACCTAGTGTAGTACTAATTGATCTTGGCTTAAATGCAGTAGAGGTATGGCACCCTCTAACTACCTTTTTCAAAAAAAGTTTGTAAGTAAAAGATAGTTAATATATAGAAAATTAAAGCAATTGCTTCCATTTTTTTAGGATCATAGTGCTAAAAGAGAATACCAATTAGTTGGTCATGTTTCCTATTAAGAGGCTTCAAGAATAGCTTTAGCAATTAATCCTCTACCTTGTGGTCTTGGTCCAATGACTATTGCAATGCTTTTATCCACTACTCTACAATCAACAAAACGAGAATATGGGTTCAATTGAGATTTATGATGTTTGATCCAAGCCTTTTGCAATACACTTCACATTAAGGTATGTGCAGGATTATCATAGAAAAAATAGGCCCTTAAGTGGCAAAAAATTCAGAAAAATCAGAGTTAGGCAACTTGACCTAAAAATTTGAATAAGTTATCTATATTATTTCAAAAATAAGAATAAAATCTGTAGCAAATTGAATGTAGTTTCTAAACTACTATTTTTTTTAAAGAAAAAAAAAAATCTATTTGGTGAAAATTTGAAATTTCAATGTAGTAGTACTTAAATTTGTGGAAAAAAAATAAGAAGTAGGTATCTATCCGACCACCCTAACCATAATAAAATGATAATACTTTTTATAATTTTTTATATATAATTAGAGGACTCATGTCTTGATGTGATGCATATTTTTACAATTTTTTTCCAAGTAAATAATTAATTATTAATTTTTATTAAAATTTCTTAAAAATATAAAAATTTATTTGTTTGACTACCTTAACTTGGTCAAAACTTAGTGAAATTCAATTTTTCTTTTTCTAATCCTATATATACAAAGCATAAAATGTGATGCATGTTTTGGATTCAAAAAATGTCATACCGTTTGAAAGATATAGATGTTTTTCAATCACCTATCAATCAAGACATTAGTCATAAATCAAATAGAAAATGAATAATAATTACTTATTAAATTCAAAGTAAAGTAGAATTTATATTGGTGGAAAGTTGAGAATATCCTTTAAAAACATTTTTAGTTTCATCAATTTTGGGTAAAAATAATGTTGTCAGTCACATACCCATCATATTGCCACTTTTTGGCCCATCATGATCCTGCACATACCCACTATAATTTTATGAGGCTTATAAATGAGTTATCTATTACTAAATGGAATAAGAAGATCATTTTCTATCGTAAGGCATTTTTTGGAGACATTAGGTACCTATAAGAGGACTTAGGACTATGTGCTTTCATTTTAATTTGTGCAAAAAAACTATAACATTTAAGAACGTTGGTTATACATGACTCTACATACAATGAAAGTAGGGGCCCAGGGGCGACAACCGCTGGCGGGGTCAAGGGGTAGCACCCCTTGCAGGGGTCAAGGGGGTGAGCCCCCTTGTGGGGGTTGAGGGAAACAATCAGAGGGGTATGGGGACAATGTCCTTAATCAAGGCCCTATCGTGATACAGTAGGCCGAGGGGCAGAGCCCCCACTGGCCAAGCATAAATTCACTCATCTAAAATGCATTGAGTACACATAGATTAAGTGTTTTTCAAAATATCACTTTTAAAATTAAGACTAAAAGAAAAAGTGAATTGTTTTATTGATTGTGCTTTTTAATCAATGAAGTTAAAGACTATCTCTGAAATACATGTGTTTTGAAGTAGCTTGTTGATAACAAATTTTTTTTGGTCCACAAGATCAAGTTTAATTATTTGGACCAAAACACATTATGGGCCTCAACAATCCTTTTAAAAGGCATGTGCGTATTAGGGTGTGGAATCAACTTGCAACAATTTGATTAAAATGATAATCAATGATTTGATGGCAATAAATTAAAGCCCTGAAATATCCCTAAAATTAAAAGGTAATTTATTATTGTCACAACATTGCCCTGAAATTAATGGTAGTAATATAATATTATTGGTGAATTTAATTAATATTTGTAATTATAGTATAAAGTATTGGTGAATCAGTTCCAATGATGCATTCTTTACATAGGCAAATTAATCGAGACGAAATTAATTTTTTCTAAAAACTTGGTGATTCAACATCATTTTTAGCTTGTACTATTTGCCATTTCTAGAGGTCTTGATTTTAATTATTCACCAATTGACGTAGATTCACCACTAAAGTTTTCCATGTCCACTCCTAAGCTAGGAAGTAGAGATTTTCCTCAAAAGATAGAGGACCATTATGCACATCTTGAGTATCCACTACAAAATCTAAAGCTGAGCTATCCATCGCCTTAATTTTCTTCTAGTTGTGACCATCATCACACCCTTCCTTAGCCACCTATTTTCCTTAGCCCTTCCTAATCTCTTCCTGAAAGATTTGAATGGTGAGGGTAGTGTTCTTCATGTTCACCTCACTATAATTAGCTATGACCTAGAGGCACTGAGAGGGTTTTTCCTTCATCCTATGAATAGCATTAATCTACATTTGTAACTTATTTTTGTCATCCTTTCTGCCAACAATATCATGCAACACTTTCAAATCCTTATCCCATCTAGTCCAATGCTCAAACAACCTAGCGAGAGAGGTTATCATTTCCCAATTTCCTTCTTCCTACACCTCCCCCAACCATAGAACCTACTACTACATTACCTTATTCTCTAGAAATTTAATTCTCTCTTTAGCAGTAACCACTGATCAAGATCCATTTAAGAATTTCATTTTGGACATTAATCATCTCCAAAATTTCATTAATTTTATTGCAAAGTGGGTCATTGGGAGCATGAATGTTAAAACTAACCGTAGGTTCAACATAAGTCCCATCCAAATCGATACAAAAATTAGGCAAATTTTAATGGCTAAGGTTAATAATAAGGGGTGTTGGGGATGTTAGAAACCTATGAATGAATAGGGGAGTGTGTGGAGGAATTGGCAAGAGTGGGATTCCATGACTCATCATCTAATTTGTAACTCGCCAAAACCAAAAGTAGAAATAGGAGTGGGATCAGATAGGGAGCAACTTTAATGGGGTCTAGAGGGGTTTTCTCATTAGTAGGGGTTTTACCATAGAAACGATTGAAATGACAAGCAGTGGGAGGGGTTTCATCTAGGGTAATGGAGGGAATGGGATCCGCGGTGGGGTCACGAATGGCTAGGGTGTTCTTTTTAATAGTGGTAGGGGAGGGTAACATAGTTTCCTAGTACTAAGAAAGACAGAGGATGAGGCATTGTTGAATGGGTAAATTCCTCCTTTTACCCTTGACATTTTTAATAGTTTCTTTGAGAGAGGACAAAATCAAAAAGGGAATTTTCATCTTTATATTATACCGAAGGTGGCTAAGAATAGGGAAAAAATGAGCATGAAAATTACAAAACCAATCTTTGAGCATAATATACCTCATAAGGACTTCCAAAAACTTACTCCAAATTATGAGGAGATCAACATAGTTGAAGCCATTTTGGAGTCTTTTCACTTTTTCACCCTCTTTCAAAAAGTCATCCATATCTTTCTAATATTTATCCTTGGGCTTACAAGGGATGCAAACACCCTCCAATGGCAGCCTTGTCACCTTTGTAATGATCTCAACAGTCACTAAGAAGGAATACCCATTAATAGTGTTAGTACCATCTACTCAAGAGGTAGAAAACTCCACAGAGAGCTTGGGGTCATGCCCTAGATTGCTTTGCACATAAGAGGCCGGTGATAGAGCTTCTAAAATTTTGCAAAATTTTGAGAAAATCTAGATTCAGATCATGATTGTAGGCATTTGTTCCTAAGGATGGATTAGGGGTGTGGTCTAGAAACCTTTACATCACATTTCTTAACACAACACCTTTGGCATTTTAATTTTGTATTGACCTGTCTTACTCTGTCACCGATTGCATAAGTTACAACTGAGGCCATTGAATGCATGTTATTATTGGCCTTTCATCTAGGTCCGTCGGTCACATCATACCTTTACCATTATAAAATTCTCCATAGGTTGGATGAAATATTTTAGCAGAAGAATTATGGGTATGTGCAGGATCATGATGGGCCAAAAAGTGGTGATATGATGGGTATGTGTAGGGTATGTGGATAACGACTTTTTTTTACCCAAAATTGATGAAACAAAAAAGGTTTTTAATGGAGATTCTCATATTTCCACCAATATAAATTATGCTTACTTTGAATTTAATAAATAATTATTATTCATTTTCTATTTGAATTATGACTAAAGTACTAATTGATAGGCTGATTGAAAAATATCTATAGCTTTCAAACGATATCACATTTTTTGAATCCAAAACATGTGTCACATTCTATGCTTTGCATCCATAGATTAAAAAATAAAAATATTGAATTTCATGAAGCTACACCAAGTTAAGGTGGTCGCATATGATTTTTTATATTTTTGAAAAGTTGTAATAAAAATCATAATTAATTATTGACATGGAAAAAAATTACAAAAAATAATGCATCACATTGGGACATGAGTCTTCTACTGATATCTAAAATCTTATAAAAAAATATTATCATTTTATTGTAGTTAAGGTGGTCAAACAGACACCTACTTCTTAGTTTTTCTGTAAAATTTAAGTACTACTACATTGAAATTTCAAATTTTCACCAAATAGATTTTTTTTTTAAATAAACCTAGTTGTTTAGAAACTACATTCATTTTTCTACAAATTCTATTCTTACATA
>VDFB02328256.1:0-11541 GCA_007258455.2 Sequoia sempervirens
TCCATGTTTTAGATTACATATGGTGGAGATGGGAGGGCTGTGGAGTTCACTCCTGATTCAATCATCATTCGAGACTTGGAGAGTCAAGAGATCATTACTACTGGGGTGGTTGATCATTCATCTTGGTTGTATACCTTTGCAAATTTTGCTTCATATGGTGACATTGTTCCTTCGATTGTTGATTACACTTCTAGTTTGAACCATGATTCAGAGGAGACATTTTGCTTCTTGAACTTGAGAGTTCTCACATTAGATCCAGTTCTTGAGTCATGCATTTCATCTCCTCTATCTACTATTATAGTTGATGATGCTTGTGTTGCTACAAATATGGCTTCTTGTGATTCAATGTAGTAGGACCCTCATTGTCTTTCAAATCTGGCTACTTGTGTTGGCTTCTTGACAGGTATTTCAAAATTGTTTGTGAAGCCTCTTATTGGAGATTTGGGGGACACCATTGATGACATTCATCTTCTTTTTGATGGAGAAGATCCTTCTTCAATTGTGAGGGAATACTTTGACCCTCTTGTTCAATCTACATGATCATCCTTCCGCGGTTTGATGTGACTATGGATACTTTTCGAAATCATTTGGAGGAGGCTTCTTTGTCTTCATAGGTGATATATTTATCTTTTGATCATGTTCTACATTCATCTCTACTATATTTTGGATTGTCCTCTTCAATAGTGTGGCTAGAATTCCCTGTTGGAGTGTGCCATGTGGGGACATTTGACATGATTTAGAGACATCATACACCCATCCATTTTCTTGACATATTGCATACTATCCTGGTTTTGTTTATTTCCCTAAGAGGGAGGAATGTTGTTCAACTGAATTGGATCTTCAGCATTCCAATGGCAGAGCTTCTGCCGTATTCACCAGGGGCTCAACATTGGGGGGTTGCGCTATTAACTGCTTCTTCTACTTATGGAATTATTTTTCCTCCGTGGGTTTGGGACTTTTCATTCTTCATTGAGAGCATTTCATTATTGCATTCCATCTCTCTTTTGGGGAGGATTTTTATCCCATTGGGTTTTCTCTGTTTGTGAGAGATTTATTTTGTATTTGTACATGGGTACCTAACATGGCCTAGTAGCCGAGACCCATTGGTGTGTCATTTGCATAATAATTTTCTACTCTCTAAGTTGCACTTAAAGGGGGTGTTGGTGTAAATAGAGTCTTGTACTTAGTTAATTCATTACTAGGGGACTTAAATTTACATGTTAAGTTTACTTAGGTCCTAGGAAGGAATATTTCTAGAAGGTGTTAGTTGTCATTGGTTGTTATCTTATCTTTTGACTTGTAACACATGTGAACCTAGGTAAATGTGATTAGTCATCTCATGTCATATGATTAAGACACTTGTCATAATCATATGGCATCTTGTATCTCACCTTGACTATATAACCAAGGGGTTTCTACTACATTGTACACACATCAGAACATTGAATCATAATTGGTAAGAATATAGTTTATTCTTGTCATATTCATTTTCTCTCTTTGTGCTTTCCATTTGGCCTCAAAATCTTGGCAGCCATAGCCAATTCTAACAGACTTGGCATGGAAACTTAATGTTTTCTTTCTTTTAATGACATGGAAATGATATATTTCCTTTTTAAATGTTTTAAACAAAAATCTTAACCAAGCTTTAAATAATGAAAACATTAAAGTCCTTTTGCTTGAATTAAAACCTAAGACCCACAAAATTATTTAAATAATGCCAAATATTTTTAAATAAAAAAGGCCTACACTAACAATTGGAACAGGTATTTTAGAAAAGTAAATGTGATGGATAATGTTACTCAACTTGTTAATTGAATAATGATTGCCTTTAAATTAAAGATTCTAGAATCAAATTATTATTTTCTTAAGAAATGTGATCTTTGTATCAATTGATGCCTTGGGACCTATGCTTGATATGTACTCCATCGAAGATCATGTTGTAGATCTAGATTAATTGTTTGTTACAAATTTATCCTCTAAGTTCATAGTTGACCTTGTGTAATGTTATATTATGCTTTCTAATTCAACTCATAGATATTTGTCTTATTTTCTCTTTTATAATATTTGAAGGTTATTAGTATTTAGAAATATCTAGAAATGGTTGTCATTATGTGACAAGGTGAAATGTTCTCTAATAAAGCCTAAAAAATGAGTACAAAAGTTTGAAGATAGTAAGAAGGGACCCTAGAATGATTGTATGCATATTTATTACTCCTTTTAGTGCACTAAATCCAAATGTTTCACTATTGATTGCTTCTTCAATGCTCTAGGATGAGATATGGTGTTTTAGACTTTAGAGATACAAAATGAATGTAATTAAATGTCTTTAACTATTAGACAATAACTTCAAATTTTATTAAATATATGCTTAGTTGGCTCAAGCTAGAAATATGAAGGGCGCAATTGGTGAAACTTAAATTTTTAAGTTTTGGAAAGGAAAGGGTCAAATTTGTAGCAAGGTTGACCCACAATGATAAAAATGACCCTTTAAATCAAACAATTAAATCTAGGTGACTAACTGCTATATTCATATTGAACCCACCACTAAAGAAACAACATTTTCCTTTAAACAACTAATTTTACATGACTAACAACTATATATATGTAATTGTATAAATAAATATGATAATGCATGAATGAGATAAAAACATCAAAACATACATATATGAAGATAAGAACTAAATATGTGATAATATATATACATACAAATAATAATAATATAATCCAAATTTACATCAAACCTTACTATTTATCAATATATACATATATCAAAAGATTCCTTAAATAAATCATAAATGTAAATAGAAAATGGCATTAGCACATACTAAAATTTGGCTATTACAATGTTAATTCCTGTAACAATTCCTTTTAAGGAAAAGACTTTAAATGAATTATGATCATTACAAGTCAAATCCAGAAAATGAATCGAGAAAACATGCATGTGTGAATATAGGAATATTAACCAAAGCCCGGACAAGATGGCACGAAGATCAAAAGCCTACATGGACTTCAATTGTCCTACAACTTTTACGCCTTGTCGGTGAGCTGAGTGGGAGAGGGAAATTTCTAATAGCTTCTTCCGCGAGTCAATTTAGCTATGATATCCCCATCTTGAGGCATTATACAACTTGTGAATAATCTAAAAAACATCTGGCAATCTTGGTAGCCATGTGTAGTGTGTCATAAACATGAGGAAAACATATACATCCCCATCTCATATCATCGATGCATACATATAATATATATAGAAAAAGCCTAAAATTGGAAACTAAGGATAGTTTCCAATACCATGTGCTAAAACCATGAAAATTTGTATTCCTTTTTGGCAAGATGAGTTCATGCATTAGTTGATAATCCTACTTGGATTTCTAGTCCACTTATAACTCTCTCTATTCATGATCTTTTCCCAAACTAATATTTTCACACCTTATAAGTGTCAAGGCTACATTTATCACTTCTATGACACTAAGTGTTACAATTTGCTAAGTACAAATTACAAAGAAAGACACTCGTTTCCATATGGGCACAATTACTACAAATTACAATAATTATAATCATTAAGAATGTAAGGTGGATGACACCTAATCCCAACAACACAAACCTTAAAGCTAATTTAAGGGTGGGTTGGGTGCATGATAGATATAAAATATAAACAAAAACCAAATTCTAAAATAAAGATATATGAATGAAGCAACAATATGTAATTAAGGTGACTCAAGTCTAAAAATAAGATGCAAACCCAAAACTTGTACAAATATACAAACTCTATTTTGATGGAAAACCCTAGAAAGAAGACTAAGTTCGAAGTTGTATAGGATTTGATGGGTTCACAAAAATGGAAAGGAACATAATCTTTGCCTATGACTAATTTAGGAAAATTACACAAATGCAAATAATTGAGCCTAAATCATTATAGATTAAATGATAATATGTAAGGATTGATAAATTTGATAATTGCAATATGGAACAGTCTATGAAATACAAATTGGCTTTCAAAAATTAATGCATCAATATAAAAAACACAACAAAAATCTCCAAAAATATGACTTCAATATATTTTATAAATGAGAGTTTATTCATATCACTATTGTTGCACGCAAACTCTCCTTGTTTTCATGCTGAAAATAATGCTTCCTTTTATACACCAAAATAGACTAATTCAAGCCCAAAACCAATTCGTTCAAATCCTCCCTCATTTAGGAAAATCTAAACCACTTATTTCAACCACCTAGTTATATACTAAATTAAATAGATTTAGACTTATTACAACTATTTGGAGGTTATAACAAATAGCAAATTCCTCCACACATGTAACAATCTAGAATTTACTCATACTAATAATGCACCTGTATTACAATAACTATTTTAGGAAATTAAATGCAATGGATACTACTATAAGACTCTTAATTGGTAAGTTATTATCTTTGTCGAAGATTCAAAAATTAGATTAGTATTTTCTTAAAAAATGTGGTCTCTCTTTTAATAGATGTCTCAAGGCTTATGCTTGATTAGTTATTTTCTTGAGATCAAGTCCCCCATAGGCCAATTCCATAACTATGGATTAGTAGGACTTTGAGTTTGGATTCAACCCTTCATAAACTATTTTTTTCTGTGATTTGCTTGATAGGTCCTTGTCTTCTTTGCTCTTTCATTATCTCTAAGGGCTATTAATACCTACAAATACTCATAAAGAATTGTCATTATATCACAAGAAGAATTGTTCCCCTAAGTTAATTTCTAGAATTTGTACAAAAGATCAAAGATAGTAAATGGGAATGTTAAAATGAATACTTGCAGATTTATTGCTCATTTTAATATGACAAATACAAATGTTTTAATATTAATAAATATTTATTTTATTTAAAAAAAATAAAAAAATAATTTTAAAATTTTAAAAAGAAAGTGTAAAAAACTCAACTCAACCCTACTATTATAGTTGATATGCTAATTTCACCATCACTATACTATATTATAGCTCTAAAATATAATAATAAAAGAGGCACCAACCGTTTGCAGCGTCCCAAAGCCCACATGACCACAACCAAGTGGAAGGCCGCGTGCTTCCCTTATCTTCGCCTAAAGATGTCGATGTTCACTTCGACTTTCAATTATTTTCCAGCTTTCACGCCTTGCCAACTGGCTTTCATCACTTTTTTCTTCTTGTTGACAATAGCATTGGTGGCTTCTAGAATCTACATTAGTCCATTCTACATTTAATTTCTAAACCTCGGTTAAAATCCATTAACATATAAACAACAAAAGTAAATCATCTTTTTGAGACATACAAATTAATTCTCACCATTTGTTCTTTTTTCCTTTGTTTGCTTGATCTTTGCTACCTGTTATATTGTTTTCCTATCACTAATATACATCAAACAAGCATTGTTTATGTACATCAATGATTTTTTTTACACTGGAGAGAATCATAAACTTGATTTTTTGTATGTCTTCAAATTTTGAAGTTTTAGTAATTATAAATATTTGATATTAGATTCAGTTTTAAATTTCATTTATCAAGTTTTTAGTAGAGTGTTTTAAAAATTTGTAATGCCCCACCACGAGACCCTAGGGAAAGTTGCAAACTACAAACAATTTCACAACAATTTTTTTTAAAACAAAAAAAAAATACAATTACAAGATGATTACAACACAAACCAACAATCCCCTAAGGTCCTGAGACAAAGATTAATTAATTCACAAATTAAAACAACATGCATGAAATGAAACATAACAGCATTCACTTAAACTAACTAAAGCACATACATTCCATACATGAGATTTCCATTAAGACCATGAGATCCTTCATGGTTACCAAAGGCAAGAGTTATATAATTACAATTACATCTCTCATTCCCAGAATGAGGTAAATCAATGATGTGATTGTTTATTACAATTTCCACCTCAATGAAAATGAGGGGTAAATAAAATACAAAAGCACTAGCATAAATGAAACCACGGTAGCAATTGGAATCCCACGAGCTCTCCAACACGAAAGTCTCGTCCACATAAGCCAATGCCAAAACAACGGAGTATGGTGCACATTCCACCCAACCATGTGATACTCAAAGGCTCACCCCCTGTGCTAGGAGATAGTAACAAGGGTTTCAAGTTAGGACCAATAACCTCTATACATAGGCAACATGACTCAACTGGAAAAGGATACGAACAAGACATCACATGACATAAAGGTTACAATGCTTCTAGATTTTAAATACATGAACACATCACGAATACAAACATAATGCTGACTTAGGAGAAGTGTCATCACAATGTCACATGGGATATCCTGGCAAGTCTTCCTAGGTCTCGGCCCCCATCTCGAAATATCCTGGTAACCTCTAACGACTCCTGGCCCCTCATGCAAACCAATGCAGAATCAATTATCTTTCGAAGGGACAAGATAATGATCTTGCCATTCTAGGCCTTCTCGTCTCATCCCAAGCCTATACAAGCACTTGCGACCATAAGCGAGGCAAAATTAATCTTTTTAAATGTTGGTACCACCTATGCTCATTAATTTGGTTTAAGTTTTCACTGAATTAACCAACTTACATTGAGATCTCCTGGCACCACTTTGTGTGCCAACCCTCAATGCAAGCCACTTCTCTAAGACAACATGTGGAACTATGCCACCACCAAAGGGTACTGAAGTGCAACCTAGGGATAATGAATCCCTAAACACGACATGAAGTCAACCTATCCCGTCCAAGATAGCTGGGTTTAACTGGACACATTTAATGCACTACCCAAGGTAAACTAGGGTTGACCGACATAACAACAACCCAAAACACATAAAAGAAGGTCCTATCTGGAAGACTTACATAACATTGACTAGATTGCCCCACACCAAGAACAAATGCCCCATGTCAAAAGAAAGCATTATAGGTAATTTAAACTCATCTAGGTTAGGATTTCTTAAATCCAAATCACTCAATGACGTAGTGCACTAATCAATGTAAATAAAACATATTCTTTACATAACTCAAAAGAGAAATCAAACACGTTGAGAACCATTACGACATTTAAACTACTCATTCAAGCATAATGCACGATTTCCCATAATGATTAAAATAAATCCTTTAACAAGTAAATCATTCATCTATAAAATGATTTCCCATATATTCTTTGCTATGACTCTTAATGATCATATCTAAATATCATCATATACATATAAAATAATTATATAATTATATATATATAAATACTTGATATATATATAATTACATATATATTCTAAATATATATAATTAATATTTAAATCCAATTACAAAATATTAACTTATTTTCCACATTAATTAAAATATAAAATATTGACTTTTAAATATTAAAGAAAATAATTAATAATAAATAATAATAAAAATATAATATAATATATTTATATATATTAAATATATAATATATATACTACAAATTATAAATATTATATTTAATATATAAATATAACATATATATTATAGAATATATATAATATTTAATATATATAAATATATTAAAAACCAAAAAGCAGGGTTTTTAAAACCCAAATAGAAAGCGTCGCTCAGGAAGACGCGGCAGGGGAGACACAGGGTCTCCCTGCTGCCACGGCCTCCCTGTGTTGGGGGGGACGCTGCCAAGGAAGGCAGCGCGCTGCCTTCACTGGCAGCACCTCCCTTCATGGGAGCAACAGCCAGTGAAGCCATGCCAATCGCGCACCGAGGGTTTCATTCCCGAACAAAACGTCGCCCATAAAATGCGAAAACAGGGTTTAAACACAGAGACCCGTAAATGAAGAAAAATTATTTTACCAGACTTAAATTTAATAAAATTTACAACATTATATATGCAATATATGCATATATATGTATATATATACTCAATATTATACATATATATGTATATATAAAAGTATATATACACACAGTCATAACAAATGACTGTAAAAGTTTTTTTTTCAATACCCAGATTGGGCAAACTCACAAATTTGAGAAACGAAATGAATTCCCATTGAAACTTCAAAATTTAACACAATAATTTCAAAATTTCACCCAAGTTAAATAGAGATTTTCCACAACCCAAGTTTTCATAAGACCCATTTGAATCCTTCAAATTTGTTTCAAATTTCTCATTGATAGTGTGAGGATAATTTCTGGTTCATATTGTTTTCTCAAAAAAATTTGCAAATCTCTTCTATTCAAGTTTGAATGGTGATTCCAACATGGGTTTAGAATTCAAAGTTTGAATTTCCAAAACTAATTTGAGCTAGTTCAAACAAAATTGTTAAAATAAAATTGCATGAAGAAGGGAAAACATGGAACCTTTTGTTTTCTCCAAGTTTTTTGTTGAATCCTTCAATGGAGGTTGATCTCCTTCAAGTTTGCTTCAACAATCTTTCAAAAAAAACTCCTTCAATAATTTCTCCAAGCTTTTCCAAGTTTCCTCTTGCCCTTCAAAAATTACCCAAATTCTAGAAAAAAGATAATTCCAAAAAAAATTGCATTTTCCTCATCCCTTCTCCAAAATGTCAAACCCCTAATTTAGTCACCCACCATAGTTATTGCTATTTTGGAAATTTTCATTTTTGAAAATTTATAAAACAAATCTATTTCCCTTTTCAAATGCATGCTAATTATTTAAAACAAAAATTCTATTTGCACCACAAGGATAATTAAATTCTCTTTGCTTTCACAAAAATTGAATTCTAATAATTACATTTAAGAGAAACATTTTTAATTTATTCTATAACAAGAGGAATGCAAGACAATTTCTATTTTATTTTATTTTATATATATATTTTTGATTTGCCACAATATCTAATAATGCTAACACCCTTGAACTAATTTAATTAATCAACAATAAATCTAATTCATGATTAGATCTTTTTATTGATTGAATTAAATTAATCAATTAATTAATAAGCATCCTTTTATGAATTTTGGCAATAAAATTAAATACAGAAAACACCATTTCACTAGGAAATTTAAATCACGCAAGCAAGGAGAGACAAGATGACTGGACAAATAGCTTATCCCAACTGACAACCCGACGACCCACTATGGCTAGGGTGATGTCACGACACAGAAACCCAATCTACTATCTCCCAATAATTTTCCGTTGAACAAGGGACATGCTCAGAGCTACGAAATCAGGTGGAGTCAGTGTCCTGTACCTACATCCTACACACAACACGAGTGTCAAACATGCATACATATATATATAAATATCAAAACACACCGTGAAGAGGAAATCACAGAATCACAGGGCACTCGCGTGCGAGTGATGTGATCACGTCCCCTTCACCAATACAATTTCGCTAACTGATGCCTCTAATCATCAATTGTATAATGAAAGCATAAGCATCAATAATTCACATACTTGCTAATTTAATCCACAACATGAAATAATAATATCATCTGATTAAAGTACTATCACATCAAAACATAATGTTTATATCGCTTAACAATTAGCGGTCAAAAGTAACCAAGTTTATAACCAACATGCTAACAAGGAAAAATATACATAACAGACACTGTTCGATCAAAAGAACAAAATGGAGGGGTGTTACATCCTCCCCCCTAGGGTCAGGCTTACTCCTGGAAGCCTGCGAACAAATAGGGACAAAGTTCCCTCATCCTAGCTGCATCTTCCCAAGTGGATGATGAGTCATCCCTAGGATCCCACTGGATCCTAACCTGATCAATATCTCGCCCTCGAAGAGTGAGCGTTCTGTGCTCCACCATAGCCACAGGCTCCAAATCCAGCTGCTCGTCATCTACCTGCAAAGCATTCCAATCAAGGACATGAGAAATGTCTAGATGGTATGGCCGAAGAACTGATACATGAAATACGTCGTGCACACCCGAGAGACTGGGCGGTAAAGCAAGATGGTAAGCAATAGGACCAATCTTCTCAAGAATCTCGAAGGGTCCAACAAAGTGAGGTGCCAACTTAGAGCCTTTTCCATAATGGATTGGACTCTTTTGTGGATGCACACGCAAGAAGACTCTATCACCTACGGAAAACTGACGATCCACTCTATGCACATCCGCATACTTCTTCTGCCTATCCTGCGCTGCCACCAAGTGCTCTCTAATCCTACACACCTGCTGCTCCATATCATGCAACATCTCAGGACCCAAAGTTACTCTATCTTCTAGCCGATCCCAACTCAAGGGAGTACGACATGGTCACCCATACAATGCCTGGAATGGAGCCATACCGATAGAACTCTGAAATCCATTATTATACGAAAACTCTACCAAATAGAGATAGTCCTCCCATCATGTCTGTTGGTCCATCACATACATACGTAACATGTCTTCGAGGATCTGATTAACCCTCTTAGTCTGTCCATCTGTCTCTGGGTGGTAAGCTGAACTGAAGTTCAACTGTGTTCCCATCGCATGCTGTAATGACGTCCATAGAGCTAAGGTGAACACTGGATCCCTGTCAGAGATAATCCAACGTGGAATACCATGCAACCTCACTATATCCTCCATGAACACTCTAGCTATGGATGATGCAGTATAGGAAGAGCGCATAGGTGAGAAGTGTGCTACCTTCGTCAACCTATCTACTGTCACCATAATTGCATCATGCCCTTTCGAAGAGTTAGGTAAACCAACAATGAAATCCAATGAGATTATATCCCATTTCCACTCTGGTACTAAATGTGACTGCAAAAGCCTTGCTAGATGCTGGTGTTTAGCCTTCACCCGCTGACACTCAAGACATCTCGACACAAAATCTGTAATATCTCACTTCATCCCTGGCCAAAAATATAACTGACGCAAATCTGCATACATCTTCTTCACCCTTGGATGGGATGAATAAGGTGCACGATGTGATTCAGTCATGACCAAAGCACGAAGCTCACATGATGGGGGAACGTATATGCGCCCCGTGTGTCTCAATATCTCATCAGCATCTAGAGAGTATCCAGAATAGCTACCCTCAAGGGGTCTTCCTGCCTCTATTACTGATCTAACATCCTGATACCAACTGTCGGCTGGGAGGGTAGAAAGAATCTGACTCTGCAAATCAACAATAAGAGTCAACTCAGATATCTCATGCGTTCGCCTACTGAGGGCATCTGCAACCACATTCCCCTTCCCTTGGATATACTTCACCTCGAAGTCATATTCACAGAGAAACTCCATCCATTGCCTTTGCCTAGCATTAAGGTTAGGCTGCGTGAAGATATACTGAAGGCTCCTATGATCACTATGCAACTCAAACCTATGCCCAAGAAGAAAGTGCCTCCATCTCGTCAATGCATGAACCACTGCCGCCAACTCAAGATCATGGGTAGGATAGTTTAGCTCATGATCCTTGAGCTTCCGTGACTCATATGCAATGACATGACCCTCCTGCATCAATACTGCACCTAATCCCTCCAAGGACGCATCTGTACAAACTATAATGTCCCCAATAGGATCCGGTATTGCAAGTATAGGTGCACTAGTCAACTTCCCCTTAAGACACTAAAAGGTTGCCTCACACTTCTCAGACCACTCAAACCTCTTTCCTTTCCTCTGAAGGGAGGTGATAGGATGCCCTAGCCTC
>VDFB02328257.1:0-29404 GCA_007258455.2 Sequoia sempervirens
GTTTGCTAGCTTGTGATTCATGAATGCCTTAGGTATGGATCCTAGTAAGAATTTTGTGGATCTTTCTAGTTTGTGATGTCATACCCTCTTTTTTGTGTTTGCGTTGTGTTTTACATTTATATTATGTTTAATATGTATCTTCATAGTGTATGGTTTATGTTTGTATTTTTTGTTGCATTGCACCTTATATGTGTGTGTTCCTTTGTCTCTACATTGTTGTTTAGTAGGATCCCGAGCCTAGGGGCTAGCACATCCCTTAGATTCAATGTCATTCTACCACTCCAATACTTTGATGAAAGAACCCTTTTTGGCTTATCCTTACTTTAGTGTGAGAATGAATGTAAGTTCATACTCTCACTAAAGTGGGGGCTAAATATAGTGTCATAAATTGTTGACCTTGACAATTTCACACTAGGTTTAGCTCCCCTTATGTGACTAGACCTAATTATGCTGATAATTTACCTATGTTATATCATTTTTGAAAAAATAGGATATAATTGGGATTTAATATTAATTACTTATTCAATAATAACAAAAGCCCCAAAATAGGTATGGTCTAGGGCACCACCTCCCTTGACCAACCTATTTTGGCCCAATTTTAACTGTTATTGTCAGTATTTAATGTTTGTAAATTCAAATTCATTTATCGAATTTTCACAATTAATTTTGTGAGAAACAAAGATATATAGTACTTTTCACCATTTTGAAACTAGAAAGTAATTTGAATATCAATGGGAGCATCCTAAAAAGTAGTCAAGAGCAACATTTTTCATTAATTAAGAATCATGTTAGCAATGCATCAAATTTATGTGTAAGATTGCTCATATTTTTGTGTTCATTTGTTTTGTGAGTACTAACACTTGCATAACTTCCTATCAACAAGCAATTCTTCCTTTCATGAGATGTGCACCATGACTTATGTTCATCGAGATCGAATCTGAGTGGTAAGTTACAACACTTGTCATTTATCACTTATTTTTATCCATTTTCGTCTACCCAACCAAGGGTGAGCACTTTTTACACCATCATAGCCATTGTGGAGGTGGAAACACCAAAACAAGGTTTGACTTAGGTAAGCCCCTATATGGAAAAACCCTTTCTCCCCGCTTTTGTTTGCAGGAAAAAAATTTGAAGTGGATTCAAGAGAGGATTGAAGACCTAATTGCAAGATCAAGCATTAAAGTTTCCTACTTCAATAAATTAGGGTAAGGAGAATTATTCATCAACAAACAAAGTTCTGAAGTTGAGTCTATGAGGGAAGAACCTACATGTTGTGACCTACTAAGGATTTTCCACAGATTCCAAGAAGTAGCATTCTCTGATCTAGGGTGCTACTACCCTTAACCAAACAATTTTAATCCTAATTTGCATGCCAGGTTTCTCAGTCTCTAGACTCTATTCTACTGTCATCAGTTTTTGTGTTGCAATTTTGTACTTTTCTGAAATCATATCAGTTTTTTGTAGATCCATAATCGACCTGGTTTTACATTTACACAATAAAATCAATTCAATTCATAATCAATTAAATCACAAATCAACCCCTAACAAAAAGTGGAACCAAAACCCAGATCTAGCTCTTTCATTGAGGATATTAGCCAAGTGGTCTTGTGTGATCAATTTTGGTTCCTCTCTAATGTAACGTCAGGAAAAGTGTGATTTAGAGTCTAGATCCCTTTTTCCCACATCACAATCATATGAAAAGAGTGACGTATTCAAAAAAGAAAATATAAGAAATACTACCTTAAATAGGATAGTGAAACAATGGCCTAAAATAATTAATTTATGAGCACTAACCACTAAATATTACTTTCACCAAAATATATATGATATTTTATAAATCATATAATGATTATGAATATAAAGAAACATCACTAAGAATATGAGAAGCACCAAATCGAAATCACTTATATTTAGAAGTTCCTCAATTTAGCACAAATTTTAAAACTGTCAATATGCTCTTGAAACAATCTTTCCACTCAAATGTAATCTCTAGATGGAATCACCTCTATTGGATAAGAGGGTATTCATCTCCAAATCCAATCTAGGAACCAAGAGGTTCTCTTTAATATAATTTCATTACCAATAGGGTTTTTGTCCTCTAGCCAAAAAATGGGCACTAAATGCTCAAACTTCAAGAAAGGGGTTTTTGGCAACAAACAATATATTATTTTCCTCAAGCCCATATTTTTCTTTTATAATCATTTGTTTTCTATTTTAAACCTTCTCAAGTAGTCTATAGAGTTTTTTTCTTTTAATTTTAATATTCCAGTTTGCCTCCTTATCCCAATGACATTACTTTAGGATCTCTTTACAAACACTTTTTTACTTTGAGGCACTAAGTTATTACTTTTTGGGAAACTTATATTAAATTATTAAATTTTTTACTTAGCTCAAATGGGGACATGAAAATCTACCCTTCCCAAAGGTTGCTTGTCCTCAAGTGATGTTGACTCAACTCATCAACTCCTTCTGACTAAAACATTATGCCAATATCATAATCTCAAATCAGTCCTTCGAATTCACAATTCCCAATCCTCAATTCTCCTTGTGAAATAGTTGGCTTCTGTTGCACCAATCTAATATAATTATTAGTTAAAGAATTTGAACCAAGTGATACCTCTACATCTAGCTCAACAAGTGATTCATTTGTAATCCACTAAGATCTAGTAAAAGATTGTAAACCATTACTATCTTTAGCTTGTAAATTAGTTCATATTTAAACCACTCTTCATATTGGCCTAATTATGTGTAGTTTTCCTTTAAAGCCATTTTTTCTAATTCCCAACCAATTATGAGATCTTCAAGGTTCATAGCTTGTTGATCCATAACTCCCTACAAACTCTCATTTATACTAAACTCCATTCCTACAAATTCTAACTTTCCCAGTGTTTATTTTATGTGCCAAATAAACTAACCACCATGCTTAAGCTATACATCTTTGATTTGAATATGAATCTCCATCTAAACATCATAGGTGGCCAATTCCTCAACTTCATGTTTTCCATTTCTAAGGCCAAGGAATTTTTTTGAAGAGGATGTTACTCTTGTTGATTTATTCGCATCTAAAGCTCCTTTGATTGTATTAAGAGCTAATAATCTCATAGCCCTTATTGATTTAAGCTCCCTTTTAAGCCTTTCAAGTTCTTCAATTATATATTTTTCTTCCTTAGCCCATTGCTTCAACCTCTTGCTTTATGAAAATTGTTGCAACAACTAGCTAATTTTTTGCCTCACAAAGTGAAGAGTAGGTTGAACTAAGCTTAAAAGTGAGTCCATCAACCTTTTCCTTCATTTCCTTAGATGCAATTAAAGCCTCTTCTACAAATTTGATAGCCATGTCTTTGTCTTTAATTAAATGTAAATATTTTGATTTCATTATTTTCAATACGTTATTATATATTTGGGAATTTATAATAGTGTATGTATGTATAGTATTGATAGCACTTCATGTGTTTGGTCCTTTTTTTCCTCTTCACTCTTCCTTCCTTCCATCTTCCCTTCCATTCCATCCATTTCCATTCCCTTCCTCCATTCCTTCCATCCATTCCTCCATTCCTTTCATTTATTTCCCATGATCCTTCCTTCTCATTCCACCTTCCTCCCAGGCTTCCTTTATCCACTACTCCCTCCAGCTGGTTCAATCTGCTACACACCTACCTACCTCCATCCTTCGTACTTCTGCTTGGTATCCGCTTATGCACCTGCCGCGGGGTCAACTTGACTTGAACGCCACCGCTAACCGGGGCTTGACCTGTCGCCGACTGGGAACATTTGTGCGTGCTTTTGGTGAGATTTGAACCTGTGACGCCCTCTCAACAGGGCCAAGTGACTTACTGTCACACTACGGGGTGAACCCCTATTGTCACAATTTATTGTTCCTCTGTCTTCTTTTCTAATTATTTATCTAGCTTCACTCCTATGTTCCAACATTTGTGACTTAGCAACCAAATTTCTCTACATGATATGCAACTTTTTTATCTTCTAAGTTTATTTTTGTTCTCATCATTCCTTTTTGCAATAGAAGAGCTCTTTATTTGTTGATCACTTCAATCAAGTCTCTCAATTGTCAAGTATGGTTTCAACTTTTCTTCACACTAATCAACAACATTTTTAGCTAGTGCATGTGCGATTGGTAAAAATCCTCGATCATCATTTTTTGTGATAGACAATAAAATTGATAAGATCGAGTAGAAGATGTCATCGGTCTCATTCAAAATCATAGGCATAATTGTTCGTATTGATGTTACAACATTTTCTATAGGATTCTTACTAATAGTAACAAAGAAATGTTGAAACCTTTTAAGAATAAGATCATCGAATTCAAGATCTAGCATCACAATCCAAGATCTAATTTTTGCAATAGTTTCTAAAATTGTTACCCTATTAGCAAAAGGAATTTAGATTTCATCTAAACCTTGAAAACTTTCCATGATCAACTAAAATATCTCTCATGGTGTTGTTGCATAGAAGTTTAGGAATTATTATTCTTGTAAAATTTCATTAATGCAAGTTATAACTTCAAATCTCATATCTTTATTTGGGTGTCTTATAAGCTTGGCCGAGTTTCAAAAACTAACTATTCTATCATGGATAAAAAATAATCCATTTCTTCAAAACTACTAAGTAGACTATCTTTAGATAGAGGCAACTACTCAAGTTTCTTCATTGCTTTGTAAAGCCTATTTCCCAAATCTAACGTCATAATTAACAAATGAATAAATGGTAAATTGTGCAATGAATGGTTAAGTTTTTTTAACAAACTGGTAAAGATCACCAAATCTAATACCACTATAACTTCTTGGAACTGGGATTTTAAAATATTTGATGAAATGCAGAAATTCACTTTCAAATCATCAAGATCATGATGTGGACAATATGAGAGCATATGGTGATTGGAACACTAATTTACTAGTAGCAAGCTGCACAATTTTACAATGTATCTAGTACAGAATATTTGAATTATTAACCATGTCTTGGCGACATTGTCATTCAAACTTACATTTCAAAGGTACTATGATTGTGAAGTGCACAAACATTTACAATATGAATGATAAAGTAATGAAATACTTTTTTGTTTTCAATTAGGAATTATATCAAACAATTGTCCAACAATCTAGAAAAAAGACATTTTTGTTAAAATGTTGGAAAACAAATTACATAAAATGTAAAATACCTAAAATGGGAGCTAACATATTTGAGAGTTCAATGAAGAATGAACTGGTACTACAAACAAAACCATCTACCAAATGTTTGTATCTAATATGATTCAAATACAAAGATGATACTAACCTTGAATGCCCAAATTATTACTACAAATCTCTTCTAACTAGATTTGTTGTATATGAAAGATTGGATTGAAAATATATAGTTGCAAGCTCTCTTGAATAAACAATTATAAGCTTAGCAAAGCATGCATATTATAATGCATTAACTAAATATATTTACACCACAACAAAAATTGGAAGACAATACTACAACATGAATATTAAATCATTTAGTTGTACTCCCCTTAAGCTATGATTCACTTAGCAACTTCATAAATTACAATATCCTTATAAGTTATGGTTGAGATAATGGGGATACAACATGCCCATCAAACAATCTTTACCCTTTTTGAATAAGCATAAATGTTACAAATTGTTTTAATAGGTCTCAATTCCTCATTTCATACAACACAAACATCAAATCATGAATGTATGATGACTATTTTTTATTATTATAATATTACTATATCATATGAAAAGAGTACACGCTCAAAAAAAGAAACATAAAAAATACTACCTTAAAATATGACCACCAATGATGGCTTGAAATAAATAAAAAATTGAACATAGCCAATAAATATTACTTTCACCAAAATATATAAATATTATAAAAGTAGTATAGTGATTCTAAGTAAGAAATAAGCTCACTAACAATCTAATAATCACCAAACTAGAATCAATTGTATATGTAAGTTCTTCAATCTTTAGCACAAATTATGAAACCTTCAATATGCTCCCAAAAATAATCTTTCCATGCAACTACAATCCTTAGATAGTATTGTCTTTGTTGGATAAGAGGGTTTTCATCCCCAAATCCAATTGAAAAACCAAGACAATTTTCATTTTCTAATTTTATTATCAAATAGGTTTCAATTCTCTAGCCACGAAATGAACATTAAATGCTCAATATTAAAAAAAAGTGATTTTTGGCAACATGCACTAAATTGTTTTTCTTAAGCCCAACTCTTTTTATAATCATTTGTTTACTATTTTTAAGCTCCTCAAGAAATCTTTAGAATTTTTTCTTCAAATTTAAATATTTCAATTCGCCCCCTTGTCCTAGCATCATTTCATTCCCTATTTTTAAAAACACTTCATAATATCAATGAAGTACTTTATAATTTAAAAATAGAATATAAATTATCTTTTTATAAAATTAAAGTCACTTTTTGGGCAACTTAAATTAAATTATCAAACTATCTCCTCAGCTCAAAAGGTGACATGAGATCCATTTATCATAGTAGAGGGTGCAAGACTATATGCTTCAATATAAGGAGCATGTGAACAAGTCTCATGCATGCCTACAAAGACAATTATTAAGGCCTTCTATATAATCCATTAAAACCTCATCTTGCACATCATTGTTCATTTGGACAAAGCTTCTACAAAATTCATTGATGTATTCTTATACACTTTGTCCATCTTTCTAATTTAATAATTGCCATTCCATATATTTTTACTAAACCAATAAGACAATATTGTTTCTTAATCAATTATTTAAATTGATCCCATGAACTTATTCAACCTTGTTTCCTTAGTATAATAGAATGCAACACTCAAACCAAGTTAAAACATTCTCTACTAACCTTAACCTAACAAAGGAAATCATTTGTTCTAGAATAAGACAATATTGTTTCTTAACCAATCATCAAACTTCTTTGCATCCACATAACTTTGAATGACAAAAGTTCAATATTAGCCTTTGTTTCAACTTAAATGTTTTCTTGAAATAATCTTCACTCTTTGAAGCTTTCACTTCTTCGTTGGAGTTGGTATTGCCATTATCCATCTTTGTATGAGGATCTCCATTATGACTTTCATGGTCTCCATTGATCAAGAAAGGCTTGCTATAGTGTTTTTCATCTCAAGAAAACTTGCTTCAACATTTAAACATTCTCCCTTACCTTCCATGCTTCTCAACTCTCTTCTCCACTTACAAGATTCTTTATTTCTTTGTAAAGATAAAATGTCATTTAACATTGTTGGGTATCAACATGCAAAACAATCAGAACAATTACTTCCACAAGGAAAGGCATTGCTCTAATAGCATATTATTCATAAACTAGAATGGATATTCCATAAGATAGTTATTAAAAACAAATTTTAAACTAAAAGAGTAATAAAAGACAAGACTTAACAAGCATGAATGAGCAAGGAATTGTAAGTAACATGGAGAAAAACACAAGAAGCATGAGACTAATATACCTTGGAGAAACCCACTTCAGGTGAAAGCTCTAGAAAAGCATAATCTCAATCTCACTTAAGAGTACTCCATTGGCAACTACAATGGGTCTAAGCCTTGGAAGCTTGAAATAGAATATTGATCCAACTTTGGTATAAGCCTAAAAAACTACTAAAATCTCTCTAAGTACCTCTTCTACTCTTCTACAATCTTCCAACATGCATAAAATGAATCCAAGATTACATTCTTCAAGTCTACAATGACCATATATAACATTACAAAGCGCCTAGTCATTATATCTTCAAGAACTCGAGGAGAAAAATGGAAATTGGAAATGTCACAAGACATTTACTTCTACTTAAATTGAATTCACTAGTGATTTTGTTTTCATTGCAACATTTTTGAAATGATTGCAACAAATTTACTTTCACTACTTATTGCAACCAACGAATTTTCCATAAAGATGAGCACTTATTTTTGAGTTGCTTCTTTCTACCAAATCCTAAATCTCAATGTCCCATACCATCTTATGTACACTCCAATTGCCCAGGAGCCCATCTTGTTCCAAAAGATTTTCAACAATACCATGATGGACAAACACAAATCCTTTAACATATCATATATTACAAGCCATATTTGTTCTTAATTAACTTGCATCTAAGCTTGCCCTAGTATCAATCAACAAAATCATACCCCAGTGTAGATTTCATATAATAAAAACTTTGCCTACAAACCGTAAGTTAATACTTGGAGTGATTTTTTTGACACAATTTGCATAATAATAAGCAAAATTATTCTTTTAATTTATATCAGATAACTATTATATAACTAATCCACTTGCACATTGATAAAAGGGGCAAGCAAGGGGCATTAAAAAACTAACATTACATAAACAAGGTGGCAGCAACAAGCACAGTTATTATAAGTTGCTATCTTGGTGAAACAAAGTTGTAACAATATAGAGAATTGGCATATTCCTTACTTGAAGTGAGTGAATCATGTATAATGTTCACATTACAAAGTTGAGTCATCCATTCAAACTTGTTAAATTTATAAATGGTAGAAACAACAATCTAAAGTTACAAGGATTCGACATATGAAATGTAACAACGGAGACTAGGTGGTTCATCATTATAGTTAATAAATAATGGCCCTGGTGTTTCAAGGTATTGTCTCAGACGCATTTAGTTGCAAGAAGTGTACATTATTCTCTCTTGTTGCTCATCAGACTTGGAATCCCTAAAAAGCTTTGAATACAAAGTTGTTACGGGGTTATTTAAATATTGTAAGCATGTAAAGTTCATAAGATTATGTTAAAAAATGCATAGCCTTGCGTTAGGCCAAGGCGTGCAAAAGCAGTTGCAACCAATATCTTAATTCCTATTGAAATCTTATTCTTCTCGATCTACTATGCAAACATGATACTTATTATCCTTCATTTTTCAGCTTTACTCGTTATGTATCTTATTTATTTATTTTTATTTTTTAAAAGATATCAAGGTGATCAATATGTCTTCCTTTTTCCTATTTATATTGATAAAAGTTGCCACACATGGATAACTTGCATTCACTATAGACATGTGTTACAGAACTTATGCTCACTTGTGCATTTTTGTTTGTTATGTTCTATTTTATCTTGAGCTAATATTTTAAAGCACTAACAACTTTTCCATCCTTTTTACCCACCTGGGATTTTAAAAAAAACAGAAAACTACCATAATATGCATGCTTTGTGCTCCATTAAGAACATCACATGTACCTGACATAAGATCAAGCCATGAAGAAATGAGACTTGATATTAAAAAAGACAACCGCACAGATTGAAACCCCTAGATGGCAGTCCACGCTGAGAATTGTGAGGAGCATTGAAGAACAAAAACTCCTAGACTATGCAAGTGCAGACTCCTAATAAGATGTTAAAAAGATTCAAAGCTGTGCACTAAGTAATATTAAATCTTTAAAACAATGGTACAGAAACCATCACTGAATTTGCTTAGTGCAAACACAGAAGCATCTCCAACTATAATCCCCATAAAAAGGAAATTCAACCAGGGCTTGGAAGACAACAAAAGTGCTTAAATGAACCACCAAAGACTCTTGTGATGAGAAGATGATGCAAACCATGTCTAAAATTTCAACAGTATTAAAAACATAAAAGCTTGGTATGCTTGTGCACACAATAATAAGGCTATGCCAATACATAACCCCAAAACCCCGAAAACATTTTATTACCATGACACCTGAATTTTTAGTTACATATCATGAGGTTAATTTTGTCTATGAACAGAGCTTTCCTTTTTCTGTGTACAATTTTGTATTGATTTGTATTTATGTTACCACATTGGGCACAGTTGTGTCCATAGTTTTTGGTTAAACATACTTTGTTCCTATGGTATCAATCTTTAACAGTATTTCATAACAAAATTGTTTTGTTATACATAAGCACTTAAGACATGCATACAAGAAGAAAAAAATGGGAGGAACTTCAGCACTTCTGAACCAGTCCACCAATGTCTGTTTTCATCGACAGGTTATTTTGAAAATCCAATATTTGTAACTACTTGTTAAATGTTTTCTGTTTGTACTTGAATTGAAATTCATTCTACGCACTTACATTGAACTAGTGCTTAATTTAAGGAAGTCAACATGATAACACCCTACAGCGTACACAAGGTTAATGTGATGCAGATAAATAGTGCATACTTACTGTCATACTGAATAGTAATCTGTTTAATAGGACATTCTTGGAAAGTAAACTCAACTGCACGACAGTGGTGAAGATGAACCTGAGATGAGATAATATAACCATAGTAGCTTACATTTTGGCTACATATGTACCTTAATAGTAAAAAATAAATAAAAGATGAAATACGATGCAATTCTAGGTGATAAAAAACTAAAATATATCATTCATTTCTTTTAGAGGAAAACATGTCACAGCCTGACTGGCTGGATGGTGAAGGCAAATTTACTACATAGAGAAAAACAAGTTCAAATCTGGAGTGGGGTAGGGTATGTACAACTCATTGAACAATATATAAGACAAACTGAATCGGTACCTCACTTTGTGGTGATGGTGACCTTTAAAACTTTACGTTTACCTTTACCTCTTATGTTATAGGCCAGAAAAGACAATATTAAATGAATGTGAAAAAGGAAAAAAAACTTGAAAAGTACAAAATATATCAACTAGTCACCTCATGTACTACAACTTGAAATAAGTCTTTGGAATCTGGAAGACATTTTTTTATATTCTGAAAGGTCAGAAGGTTGAACTTGAGCCAATGCTGCTTTGAAATGTCGCATTGATACCTCCTGAATATCAATGTTCTCCTGAAAACAAAATATGCACATCAGATTCTGTAGAAAGCAAAAACCTAACTATTCAAAATGAACCAATAATCTTGATGTGTCTGAAATTAAGAACCATAACTTTTGTAATTCAATAAATCTGAAAACTATCAGAACATTTAGGAAATGCTTTTATCAAAAACAAGAAAAAGAACAAGCAACTAAGTCATAATGGCTGAATAAATTATTTGCATATTGGATTGTGTAGAATGTCATTAACCTCCAATGCAGCAAAAGCTGCTTCATGGCATACTGCGGCAATATCAGCACCAGTGTAGCCATCTGTAAGAGAAGCAAGCTCTGGATTTCTTACATCAGATGCACAGGGCATCTTGCGCATATGAATATTGAAAATTTCTTCCCTGTCAACTTGGTTTGGTGGCCCAACATATACTAATCGATCAAAACGTCCTACAAATAACACCACATGTTCAAACAATTATGTATATAACAGGGGCACTGACTAAAGCCTCAGATTCACAATAGTAGAGAAACAAAACAATACCTGGGCGCAAGAGTGCTGCATCGATCTTATCTGGACGATTGGTAGCAGCAATCACAGTCACTCCAACCCTTGGAGATAAACCTGCACCTCCAAAACAGATTCATATGGAGTGTAAAAATGACAATACTGACATATAAATAGGAGCAAAGGCAATTTAAATGATGATAATGGACATGCATGTGAGATTTGTCAAGTGGGCCTTATGCACCAATATAAGACATTTGCAATTTAAGTAAATATCGCATGCCATAAAGGGCAGATGGGTTGCAGTTTTGTAACTGTATTTTGCAATAGAATTATGTCTTTTTAAGGAGTTTAAGTTCTTTTCAATTTGCCGCATCGTTGAGTCTGAGTCACAAGGTTTTCAACTATGGTTGTAAGCTAAGTCACAAGGTTTGAATACAATAAAATTCAGATGAAATTCGGCAAGGGTGAAAATTTCGGCATTAAATTTGCCTTATATAATTTTTATTTTTTTAAATATAAGTAATATATCCACAAAATTATCAAAATAGTTTAACATTGCTAAATAGATTTGAAGTCGTCATAAAAAGATTGACCCATTTATAAAAATATAAATCATAAACAGACAGTGTGCTTAGAATGATCCGCGAGCAGTGATTTATAATAAAAATAGGTCAAAAACCCTAAAAATTGTTTTTGAAAACCTTAAATAACACTTTTCCACAATATATTTTAATGAAAAAACACATGCTTTTTTCCATATGAATTTTTGGCCAAATTTTAACAAATTTTATGTAAATGTTTGAAATTCGGAAAAATTCAAATTTTTTTCTTGAAATTCACCGAATGCTGTGACATAGGTTGTAAACACACTAACAAATTAAAAATCAATAATCATATGCTAGTATACACATTCTTCATCCTAATTTGGGGCTAAGTTATAGTTGCAATTTGACTACCAGTGGAAAATTTCAATTAGGAAACCCCAAGAAAGAACAAGGCTGGGGTATAGTCTTTGATAGCAACTTCCATAACAGCCTTCATATCTAGAGTTCTCAAATAAGTTTTTTTGACATCATATCATCCACAACTACATTCATCTTCATATCATTCTACTATCCTTTTTTTGATCCACTACTACAACGTATTCAAAAACAATATCATTGTAATGATTGCTACCATGTGGGTGTCATATTGAGAGGACTGCAGCTCCATAATAGACTTCTCAAACTAAAATAATTTACAATAAAAAATTTCAGGACAGATGGTAGTTATAAACATTACAAATACCTATTTGGTATGGGATTCATATGAGTGAATGAAAAAATTATCAAACAAAAAAGACCTGAAACAAACAATGTCTGACTACTAGTGGTCCTCCATATTAGAATTCAACTATGTATCGCTCCATTTAAATACACTGGGCTAATATTGAATCCCACGAACACAAGCATTCACACCAACTTTGTAAGAGGAACATCATTTGTGAAAGAAGTTGATAATGTTATTCTATTTCCAAAAAATGGCATTGCACATTTCAGTACACCCTTCACATATGAGGATTTCAAGTTTTGAATTTACACATTCATTCTAACAGTGTTAAAAGCACACTTAAAATATTGAACATTAATCCTAAAAAAATGAGACTATAAATTAATAACAAAAAACTAAATACAACTTTTTAATTTTGGGGGAGGAACAATGAATGTACTCATTGATTTGGACTTCTAACCAAAATTCACTTGCTTGACATTATAATTTACCCTCAACGTCATCATACATTAACATAATCAAACAATTCAATCAAGTCAACATTTACTTGTACAGAGGTCAATATTTTTGTTTCCCACTATACAAACTACTGCAGGTACAAGCTCCTTAGCTATCTTACTTGATGGATGAAATTAGCCTACTAGATCATTTTTTTGACACAAATCATGCACATCCAAAAACCATATCAATGTAACAACCACTACCAATATCAGTGGCGAGTTATTGAGCAACTCACTTGAGGCATTTGATTCACAAGTTAGTGAGTAACTCGAGTATCTTTTCACATTCTTAAACTATGCCATAAACAATGGGACAAACAAACTCTAGCTTCCAATAATATCTAGAACAAAGGGCATTCTATATGCAAGTCTTTATAAGTAAGCACTTAAAAAATTGGCAAAAGAATCTCCAAATGAGTTATACATGGTAAGTGACATCTAGATGGGAGTTATATTCCACTAAATAAGTGGACGTGACTCACATGAAACAGAAAGAAAGAGAACTTATATTGATGTCCACAAATGACCAAAGTAAGTCAATGTGAAACAATAAATACAGCAAGTTACACCTGCTATTCAGGGTTGCTAAATGGAACAAAAATGAGCAAAATTAAGGTTTGCCAAAATGCAGTAATATTAAATAAGCAAGGGATAACCCAAATAGTTAAACCCTAGACAAGCCAGTAAATATAAAATCATAAATACAATCCTGACAGAGGAAGGCCCAAAAAAGCCAAGAAAATGAGCCATTCAGAAAAAGGTTTAGTCTGCATTGAAGTCAAGAGGAAAAAGCCTGTTCTCCGAAGGACTTCATCAGACTCTGTATTGGCCCTGTTAGTTTTAGATCAGATTTAATGCACAGAAATTTAATTCAAAATCAGACACAATAACACAGCAGATACCCTGGGAAAACCCTCCACTTGACGGAGAAAAACCCAGCAACAATATATCACTTATTTATTGAATGTCAACACAAAATGTCTCCTTTACAAGAGGCCGATAAGAGGGCCAAATAGAAGCACCACAGACAGATGCAAACACAGATACAAACAGATGTAGTTTGCTGATTAGAGATTCAGCCTTCAATAAGTAACAATCTGCTGTCTTATAGAATTCGCAATCTGCTCTTCTTTCTAACTCGCACTTGTGAATGAATAAACTATGAATGATCAACTCAGCCTTCTATGATGAACCGAACTGATCTGCTCCTTTCTCTTAATTTGTGCCTTAGACCAATGATGAACAATGAATAGAATGGATGATGAAAGGTGAACAAATGAAGTCATATAATATCAAGTGATAGAAGAGACGCAACTCTTCAAGAAACAAAGTCGGCTGTCATAGAGATATCAAAGATGTAATAACAAGAGGTCGGCCTCTCTTGGAAATATGTGCCTCTTCACAAGTCTTCAAGTCGGCCTCCAAAGATAATAAGAGATGCCTCTTCATTTGGACGCAACCAATTAGAAGAAAGTCGGCACACATAAGAACTCGTGCCAATTAAATAAATCGCACCTCTTCTTAAATAGAAGACTCTATATAAATTAAATAGCTTGAGCTATTATTTAATTTATTCAATCAAGAATAATCAACAGCTGGAAGAATACTACTGAAGCTGTAACATCAACAGGCCCATTCATGAAAATAAGGAAATAAGAATATAATTTATTTGGAAGGCTTGGTTATACAGCAATTGTTATGCATCGATGGCAATTCAAAGTGCCTTTGAAGAAGGATATTCTTGTGCTGTCCAAGGTATCCTCCACGTGAGAGGAACTAAGATAATAGCTAACAAATTGTGCTAGCTAGTGTACACAGTTAATTCTGCATCCTAACCCAGAGAAGATAATGCAAGAGAGATGTGTGATTAAATAATACTAGCCACTGCAAAGTTGGAATAAGAAAATTATAATGTGGTCTCAAAAAAGAAAAACGTTTTATTCCTCATCCAATACACTTATTAGTGCAAATAAAAGAGCACAGTCGATGAGACCAACTGCCTCCTGCAGCAGTGTAATGCTCTTGAATTCAGAATAGATAATTCTATAATTGCAGAGGTGGGAGCTTTGCTGAAGTGACAGTGATAATTAATAAAAAATGTTTTTAAGTGATTTGAAAGGATGTACCTGTAAAAGTGTAGAAGCTGACTGTTGCTGCTTACCATAATGAAATTGTTGCCAGTGATTATCTTGAGATATTTATGATTATTGCTGTTATCAGCACTTAAGGACAAACTGAATTTGTAAGTTAAGATGAAGCAAAGTTAGAAGGGTTGAGAAGACCTCCAAAAAGTGTAAAAAAGACAGCTGGCATGCTCAAGTTGAGTCTTTAATGTGTTGGCTGCAAAGGCGTAGTCAATGGATTGATTTAACTGAAAAGCAGTCATTTCAGCATATGCTGCACACAGATGTTCCATTTCAGTTAGGGATCACAGTTGCATTTCCAAGTAAAAATCAATAATAGTAAGCATGCACAACTTTATGATTTCCATGGTCCTTATTTGAAGAATACATACACGCATAGATGGCAGACTCGCCAAAAACTCTCGAGTTTTTTTTCAAAACGAGTTTTTGGTGCAAGTACTTGCTACAAAGGGCATTGCCCCTTGACCCCATTGGGGGCATTGCCCTCAAACTCCCATTGAATTCATTTGATTTTCTAGGTACTCTCTAAGTCCAAGTTTCCAAGTTTGCCTACAAGTCTTCATCTATAATATCGTCTAGTTCTACCTCTCCCCTAATTTTCATTAGACATGGGAAAGAGGAAGATGTAAATTTGTAAAATATATTAATGTAGTATTTAATTTCATTTTTACAAAGATAATTTGCTATTTTCATTTTGTTTCAGAATATCAACATCAGCGCATTCCACATGAGGATGCCATTTTGTACCTATGTTCCACCGGCGTCGGGGACGGGGGGACGTCGAGACGGGGGGACGGGTTTCCGGGACAGGGGGACAAAGGGGCCTCAATTTCGGGACGGCGGGGGGACGACGGGGGGACGGCGGCGGGGGGGCGGGAGGGGGGACGGGGTGTATATACTATATACTATACATATGGTACTTAAAATGCTAGTTATGAAAAGATGTATAAGACTATTAAGAAGTAAAATAGCAAAATTGAAATACTAAATTAGTACTTGAACATTGAACATTGAATATTGAAGTTTTCAGTATCGAATGATGAATTACTAATTAGAAATTAGAATAGTAATACTCAATACTACAATGTAACAATTGTTGCATCGGCAAATGGAAGATCTCTATTATATTATATCAAAAATATCTGATTATAAAGATGATTACAATGAGTAGCATGATTATATGATATCAAAACAAGTACAAAATCAAAATGTCAAAATGACAAAATGTAGTGAAGGAGGTAGAGGCCTCTAATCATCCCTCGGGAGGTCGGCAAACTCCTCATCACTAGAACCACTGGACTCCTCAAGGTCAAGATCCGCCAAAGGAACACCAACCAACCCTATATCTGAAGCATCCTCATCCTCATCAATCTGTGATGGCTCCTCTGGCTCTACATCCCATCGTGTTGCTGGGCTCTCCTTGTACACACGTGTCCTGCAGTCAGTGATACGCAAGGCACTATGTACAGCCACTAGCTTCTCTACTCTCTTAGAGGTAAGTCTATTCCTCTTAAGAGAGTGGATGAAGCTATAAGTAGACCAGTTCCTCTCAGAAGCTGAAGAACTAGAAACCTGTGACAGCAAACGAATGGCTAGTGTGGTAGTCAGTGATTTCGGTCCATGACAAGTCCACCACAAAATCGGATCCTCCTGTGCCATAGTTCTTATGTCCGCCTTTGCTGCAGCCTTATAACCCCTAAGAGTAGCAAATTTCGTCCACTCAGTGCGAATGTTGCCAGCAGCTTCAACATCATACATCCTATCAATGCATCTGAAGAACCCTTCCTTCACCTCATCATCCTGAATCGGTGTAACTCTCCTAGGCCTAGGCATGTACCACTTCGGATTCAATGCATAAGCAGCCATGTGCAAGGGAGTGTTTAGGCTGTCCCATCTACGCTGAATAATAGGCTGAATGTAAACATTGTAGAACGCTAAAGTGGGGTCCTTCTCTTGCACAACTGCCCTCATCTGACCAAGCATAGAATCAATGCACTCATACACCTCCCCAAGGTTAGGTGCATCCCCATCCCCATATCTGATGACCTGTACAACTGGTGTAATGATGGTGACAATATATTTTGCATCATGCCAAAATGCATCACTCTTCACTATCTCCTTCACCCTCTTCCCCCGCTCTGTCCTGGACCCATCCCAACGATTCCATTCTTGTGTCATAACCATGACTTGCAGTGGCTCTTGCAACTCAAGCATTCTCTCCAAAAGAATGAAATAGGATGCATATCTGGTCTCAACTGGTTTCATGAACTCCTTCGCGAAGCTCCTGAAGATGGCATGTGAAGTGTGGTGGTTGCAGATATACATCTGCACATCTCTAGCATTGTTGACCACTCCTCTAATCCCCTCAATCTTCCCCATGTCCTTGAGTGCATTGTTCATGGCATGCACACAACATGGAGTCCACCAAATGTGTCTGTATGATGCCTCTATAAGCCTCCCTGCAGCTCTGCACACATGTGCTGCATCTGTCACTACTTGGACCACATTTTGTGGCCCAATCTCCTCAATAGCTGCCCGCAGGATCTCAAACTGAAAATCAGCATCTTTTCGATGCCCTGAACAATCAACTGCCCTGAGAAAGAATGGCCCCTCTGAACATGTAACTATAACATTGATGAGTGGACGATGCCTAATGTCCGTCCACCCATCCATAACTATGCTACATCCAGAGTCCTCCCAACATGCCCTCATCGTCTCCATCAATGAATTGATCTTGGCATAGTTGTTATCCAAGATCGTGGTCCTCAATTTGTGCTCACCTGGTGGCACATATGATGATCCTCCCTTCGCCACCATCGACATCATCTCCTTATAATAAGGAGATCGAGCTACATGGAATGGGATTCCATTGGCAAAAAAGAACCTGCCAATGGAATCATCTATCTGATCCCTCAGGTGCACATTAAATAAATCAGCTATGGGGTTAGGCTGACTTTGCATCTTGCGTTTCCCCTTGCCCTGTTGTGATGCAGCCATAGTGCTATAAGTGGATGACGGTCCTGAGGCTGACCCTGACAATGTTCCTGCTCTCTGATGCAATGTAGGAGTAGAAGTACGTGGCTGCGTCTGCAGTTGCTGCTCCTGAATCTGCTGAATAGTCTGAATATGTTGCCTACCAGACAAGGTAGTAGGCATTGGAATTGCCATGTCATCTGGAACACCCCAAAGCTTGTTGAACTCAATTCTGTATTTCAAATTTTTAGGCTGCTTCAAAAAATCACATGCTCCCACACCCTTTCCTGGCCAAAAGAGGAAGTGTGCATTAACTCTGGTGATGCTCCCAAACCAATCATCACCACAAATGTTGCATTGCCATTTCCTCGTGCCACCAGTTGATGACGTTGGGGCTGTTATTCTTGTTGCAAACTGTTTGAGAGGAGATTTGAGATCATAAGGACCCCTAGCCCACTTTGCCAAAAGCTGGGAAGGGCAATCAGTAGAAACTGGTGCACTAGCTATGGAACTAGTATGCCCTTCTGGATTTGACCCTTGCTCACCCCCCTCATTGTGCTCATCCTCATGCTCAGGTTCATATTCTGATTGGCTTGCACTATGAGAATTAGTTTCCATCTCATGCTCACTCATTTCATGACTATGGGAGCTCATTTTGACACTGCATTTCACAAAATGAAAAAAAATTCAATAAACACATAGTTTCAGCCTATGCCCTACTTTAAAATTAAAAAATAAAACTCTATATTTTAAATTTTCCAACAAATTTTATATTGCAAAACAAAATCTAAGATTCTAAATTAATTTAGAAACTAGAAAATGGAACAACAAGAATTTAGAATTTAGAAATGAAATAAGAAAAATTAAAAAATGAAAGAACTTAGAACATTGAAAATCAGAAAATAAAATAAAAAATAAGTTAAAAACCCTACCTTTTGCTTGAAAAATCTCTTCAACAAGGTGAAGAATCTTCCTCCTCTTCTTCTTCTTGCTCCTTGACACTCCTTTTTCACTTGCAATCACTCCTTTCACTCCTCCAATCACTCTTTCCTCAGCCTTCACTCTTCTTCTTCTTGCTGTAGCAAACAAGTAGAAATGCAAATGTGAATAAAAATGAAGATTAGAGGGCCTTTTGAAGGCATGTTAGAGCTTAGATGGGCCCCACATGCCCTTAGGCGGCGAGCCAAGGAACGGTGGCGCCGCCGGAGACGTGGGAACGCCGTCCCCACGTCTCCAGGACGTCCCCGTTCCCGAGACGCTAGGGCCTAGAGGGGGGGACGCGTCCCCGGGGTTCACTGTTTTGTACCCAATTTGCTTTCAAATCAATCAAATACAACTAGACTCAGCTTGTTTCTTTTATGTACTCATTTATTGACTCATTGGATGCATCTTATCTTTGAATTTTTCAAAAAAAATGTGTTTTTAGTGAAGTTTAAGCAATTTTTAAAGTTCCCCAGTTTTTTGCCGAGTTTTTCGGGCTTGCCGAGTACTTGCAAACGCCGAGTATTCCAACTATTGATACACGCACTCAAGAACTTGCTCCAGACAAGTGACTCTTGCTAAATGATTTCCCTATTATTCATCTCTTCAACTATAATCAGTTTTCCCTCAATATTGTTCGGTCAAACACTTTTACTAGATATGCAGAGGTGAAAATATTAGGCCTTTATATTTGCAGGGTTAGGGAGGTTCTTCCTGCAGCTCAGAGTATTCCTTGGGTAGACAGGATTGCATGTGCCCAACAGTTGCAAAATCATCCACTCGTGATTGTAAACTTAAATTGCTGATTCAGGTATGGGGTCAGGTCCAAGTAAGGAGTTCAGGTTCACCAGTCAATATATATGTATACAGAATATAAAACATGGTTAATAATGAGGAAGATAATTGATAATTCAATGTTATATCATAAATTATAATTATAAACAGAATCTGCATAAATAATGACATAAATCATTAGTTTACATTATCTTTGAATTGTTAACCGTTTTCTTGTTATAACTGAAAAATGTAATGAATTTTGAAAAATCTTGATTTTAGAGGCTCCTAAAAGCAAAAACAAAAAATTTAAAAAAGGTTACACACTATATACATTTAAAAATTGAAAAAATATACCCCTTTTACATGAAAAAGTTAAAACACTTTCAAAATATTTACCCCCAGTCTTATCATATTGATTATTCAATAATATATTTTAAAAAACTTAAAATATTATCAGCCTTTGTAAATGTCATCTGCCCCTTTCCTTTCTTCTAATATTTCTTTTTTGACTTCTTAAAATACGATTCACAAACTTCATCTACATATATCATGCAACATTTAAAAATCACTCCTTAAACAATCAATCCACACTTTTAAAACATGTTGAACTCGCTTTGCAAACAAATAAAGTAGCTGCTATTTATCCCGCTGCCAGCTACCTATACCTCCACAATTCAATGCCAACAACAGATTGCAGACACTATGATGGCAAATGATCCACATGGTTGCAGAGATTCCATGACAAGAACTCCTTGACATAAATTATTCTGTAGCAGATACAGCCTGATGGTAGGAGACACAAATAGAAATTGTTTAAGGGCCCATTTCTTCTGATAATTGATAAACATGTCTTTATTCTGGGCACTTTTTTTTTAATTTTGGCACGTAGGTTCTCCCAGGTATGGCCAGATCCAGCTGCAGTTCGCAAAGTACACAGCCCTGGCCTCCTGGGTACCCTGCAGGTTCACCCAGGGCACGGCCCTGCCATCTCAGGTACCCCATGGGCACGTCCTAAATGTACCTTCAGGGTAGCTGAGACAGCAGGGCCATATCCTAGGCGAACCCAGCCATGACCCATGCCCAGACCAGGACCCATCCCATCCAGTACAGCAACAGGAACCTGAACTGAAGAACCTGGTAACTTAGTTATAAACTATAGTGCCAGCTCAGTGAGCATCTCTTGTGGACAGGATAATAACCAGCAAAAATGAAGAAGCAGGTAGGTGCATTTGAGGCCTGAGGTGAGCCAACTCAAAATCAACAAAAGATTGTTATTACACAATTCAGCATTCAAGGATCATATACTAGCACTGTAAGAGATAGTGAGTTCTTGTTCATAGTGTTGCACTGGGGAAATGTCATTGGAGCCAAATTGAACCAAGCACCACAGGACCAATAGATGCAAATATTCAAAGCCAATGGAGAGGAGATCTAAAGCATTATCTTTCTTGGGGAAGCACATTAAACAATTTCAATTTCAAGACAACACCTAAAATATCAAAAGCATTTCCTAATGCTATGGACAAATTATTGACCAAAAACATGGAAGCAGTTCATTTTTACCATCCATTTCAACAAGTAGCTGGGTCATAACCCTGTCACCAACAGATACTCCATCGCTTCTTTGTTCACGTGCTACAGCTAGACCATCTATCTCATCAAAAAAAATGATGGAGGGAGATGCTGCCCTTGCTTTTGCAAATAATGACCTTACAGCTTTTTCAGATTCACCAACCCATTTGCTAAGAAGTTCTGGACCTTTCACAGCTAGGAAATTAAGACCTGCCTCTGAAGCCACAGCACGAGCCATAAGTGTTTTACTGCAACCTGGAGGACCAAACATCAATACACCAGAAGGGGGATGCGTCCCAATTCGTAGAAAAGCATGCTGATGCTTTTGAGGCCACTCCACAGCCTCCTTTAACTGTTGTTTCACTTCAGCTTGCCCCCCAATATCACACCAGCGCACCTTGGGTATTTCCAACATAACCTGTGAAAATGTGAAAGAAACACTAGATTTTAGTTTGAAAATTCTTATTTTGAACCATAAAATTGAGAGAAAGTAATTACAACTTATTTACACTAATGGCATAACTACTATAGATCAAGGAAGCCTGCTCTCATTCCTTATTTACCAGCCATAAAGCACAAATAACATTGTAATTTCCTCTTAAAGAAATATTGGCCTGCTAGCTCATTGCTTGCTTTTGCAGCCAGCATTTATAACTTCTAGTAATTATTTATACACTTTCATGCATGAAATTAAATGTGTAAATGCTTATTATTTGACTAATGTGTGTGGTATAAATGGCATTTAGTAGCAACGGTGATAGCTATTAAAGTTCATCACAAGTTGAAAATATTTATTTTGATTATCCCCTTTTGTCATGTTCCCAACCCGACTTTAGCATTCAATAGCAGAAGAGTTTGCAGAATAGCTAAGATTAATATGTATTAGAATAGTTTGCAAAAACATTTTAGGCAAGTCCAATACAATTCAGAGTGCCAGTGAATCCAACTTGAATGATATATTTACCTCTCGCATAGCACTTGGTCTCACTTTCATTTTTGCTCTTTCAAAGTCATCCATTGTTATTTTCAGAAGTGAAGTCTCCGTTAATCTAGCTCTATTCTCTTCCGACACTTTATTACTTCCATCCACATATGAATCTTGAATGGAGATAGAATCCTCTGATTGCATTTTACCATTATCCAAGCAAATACTTAAGTTTGAAAGAAGACCCGATACACACTGCAAAGAATCTGAGGAAGTCACACAATCTTGTGAATCACAAGTGCTCAGTTCCTTGGCAGTAGGATGCCCATTCCCAGGAGCTTCCAGTTGTCGACTATAAATTTTCTTAACATTACAGGAACCCTGCATGTTTATATGTCGACGAAGAGCGGACATAGCAGCCTCATTACACAGAGCACTTATATCAGCACCCACAAAACCATGTGTGTTTGTTGCCAGGGACTGTAGATCTGCTTGAGTAAGACAATGATTCATTTGGCAAAGAATAGCCTGAAATATTTCTAATCTTTGCCTTGGAGAGGGCACACCTGCAAAATTTAAATTTTATGTTAAAGACTTATTTATGCCTGATAATCTAAACCTGAATTAAGTATCTCTACCTGTAATTATTAGAAAACTTGCTTATAAATTGTTATCTCCATCATCACAATGTATACTTGAAGCCCATATTTTGAAGATAAATTTGCCATTGATATTCTAGCAATCCTTATTGTTTCCAAAATCTATGTATAACACCACAAAAGAATACATATTTTCAAAAACAGAATACCAACTTTTCTTCTCATTATCAATTTCAAGTGTTTTGTACCCAATTTTCCCAAAATGTCTTCAGGACCATACTTTAGTTATATTAATTAATTGTCTAGGTTAATGTAAAGCACAACATGTGCTAAGTGATTTTAAAGTCTGGAATCTAATTGGCGCTCATGATATGTTTGTTCTTCAGGAGTAAAAGATGGTTTTATTCTCTCAATGAACAAATAAAGAAAGAAAATAAACCCAGTGCTAGTTAGGCTAAGCAGTTGAACAAAAAGGATTTTAATGTAATTGAAAATACATTATAATGATGTTCATGAGTCAAATTAGTAGTAGTTTCGCAATGGTTATTCTCTCAGTTTTGCAGGCCGGACTACTTACATATTACAAGCTATGAGCTCTCTTCAAAGGACCAAATGTAGAGAATATGAGAATAACTATTAAAAAATCTAATTTTTAGTTTAGCCTCCTGCTTCTTTCCATTTAGTCATAGGCACTTCCATTTATCTTCAATTTCAATATTTAGCCACAATTATGTTTAATTAATCCCTGACCCCTGGATATTTTGTTTACTTTCTATCTTTTTATTGGCCATCTGAATTAAGTACATCTTTTTATATTTTAGTGCAATCTAATAATCAAGCTTGTCATCTTTATTTTATCTTTTATTAAATAGTGGGTTGTCTTTCTAGAAAGCCAAACGAGCCTCCTAGCATGCAATGATCATTTGACCTTTCATGAATAAAGATTCAGATCTATATTTATTAATTAAAAGGGAAATTGTTGAGCCACTCTCACTGTCGTATACCAATAGGAAGGGTTAACTTTTAAAGAAAACAAGAAACCTTCAAATGCATAGAGAACTGCAGCCATCTGTTCATATTCTTTCCCACCAACTGCTATCGTAAATTTATTACATCCAGAAGCAAAGGATTAAAACATTAAATGCAACAGTCAGATGCTTTCATCTTAATGTGCCAATTTTCCTACTTGTTTTTAAATGTCAAAAAATGAGGCTACATGTTGGCGTAACAATTAGCACCTCTGGAGTGCTAGTTGGTACGGACAACTATGCACACTGCGTAATGAGTGCTCTTCAAATTAGGAGGGGAAGCTCCCTCGTTGTACGGACAAAGGCTTGAAAAAGTAAACTAAACTAATTCCTATTTTGTCTCAGCTGAAAGAGGCACAAGGTTTGCGAGAAACTTCGAACGTTGCAGCCAAGGATTTTCTGGTTTCGCAGGTCTTAACTACAACTCAAAACTAACTAGCTTATACTATCCAATCTCCTCAAGAAATCAGAGCATGGGAAAACGGGGCGAGAATGATTTTATACGATAAACTTCAGGTACAGATTCACAACATGAAGGCAAGGTGGGCTCAACTATTTGCTTGGCTGAGAAGAAGTTAACACACACATCAAACGATAAGCTTTGAGTACAGATTCACAACATGAAGGCAAGGTGGGCGCAACTATTTGCTCTTCTGAATAGGCTTATTAGAAACAAAACATAAAAGATAGCCAACTAGGGCAGTAAATTGCATAGGTGAAACACACATACAATCCACAATCAAACTAGCCACTATATCTAACTAAGATAAGCATTCACCATAATAACAACATGAAACCCGAGTGGCATAACAATTCATCATCATAATAAATACTTGTGAACAAATACAGAATAAGCAATATTACAGGCAAGGTGGGCATAGCATATAATTCTCTCTTGCAAAAGTTATTTACAAATGAGCTGAAAGCTCTTATTTATAGACATCAAAAGGTGTAGGGAACCCTAAAATCACCTTAAGTCAACTATAGTCTTGCAATGCATGCAAGATTTTATTGCTAAACCCTAATAAAGCAAACTATAAAGTTAACTGGAAAGCTACCATCAGTTAACCGATACATCTAATCTAAATGGACAATGTGCAAGTATGCACGTCCTTATTGAAAGCAAGTTAACTAGAACACTACCATCAGTTAACAAAAACCCTAAATGAAACTCCAAGTCCTGCAAAATGTCTTTGAGGATAAGATATGTGTGCATGGTCCCAACAAAGAGAACTGAAGATGAAAGTTAAGTTCTAATTGCATGCTCCTGATTTTGTCCTCACAGACAACTGCAGGTTCTAACTAACTGATATCTCGAGCAACGAACCCCTCCACGAGGTTGTTGACTGCGTCACCATCTGGGGCAGTAATACTTTTTCGAAGTATACTGTGTCTATGCAGCATGTCCTTACCGCTTATGATCTGACACTGAAGTTCACCTCTGCTCCTGGTTGCCCCATCAAACAACGCTGACATGACTGTAAGTTGATTCATCTTATAGCCAACGGTCTCCCCACTGAAAATACTATGAATGAGTACCTAGAGCTCTGACTGTATGTCAGCAAACTCAACATACGCACCACCCTCAAGCTGACACTGGCACGGTATGCAAGACACGAGAGTACTCACGTACCGGAGTGCACTAGTGACGTGCTCTCTACTCTCAGCCAACTCTAATGCCATTGTCTCCTCTATCTTCGCCTTGAAGATCAACTGTGCCCTCCAAGTGTAGATAGCCTCTTTGTCTTCTGCATCTGTGACTGATTCATATGCCATCCTCAGGTGAGCAATCATAATCTCATCTCTGGGTCTGTCCATCGCCAAGTCTCGCTCCTCATCCTAGAGACGTAGACAAAGTTCGCGTGCATTGTACCGCAACTAATATAACTCTGCAAGCACAAAGCGGCCTCTGGTAACGAACTCCTCCTCCCAATCCTCCAAACGCTTGTTGTATGCAACCAAGTGATTAAGCTGGCCCTATTCTATTGGTGGCTCTAGCATCGATGGGAGTGTGACGGTGACATCTTTCGTTCTGTGTACAAGGCTAGAGATGTATTGACGAAGTTGTTGGATTTCAACCTTGAGGGCTGCCTTGTCTTCTCCGTCTTTCAGTATTCTATCCCTCGCGCTATCTGTTGCAACCTGTAGGAGATCAACCTCTGTCTAGCGTGTGCTACGACCAAGGTTGATTGTGATCACTTCGAAGTCCTGAACTTCAATCTCGTTCAGACTCTTCCCCTCTGGAGGTACAACAGTCTCTATGACAATCTCCTTTTCAGCATTCCTCTCCACATGGACCCATTTCTTAATCCTCTTGTCGGGCACATTCTGGTAGGCATGATCAAAATCAAAATGATCAAGTACGTAAGACGGTTGCCTCCTCTTCCTTCCCAATTGATTCTCAAGCCAAGACGAATCTCAACTAATCCCACTGGAAGGATCTGTGCTAGCAATGAGAGGTTCCGACGAGAGTGAACGTGTAGAGGTGTTACTGCGAGGTGGTGAATCCAAGTCCAAATCAATGTGAATTGGAACTGGAGACTACTCTGGTGTCGGTGATGGTATGCGTTGCTGAACCTCAAGCTCTGAAAAACTCTGAACTGGCTCTCTAACAAGCTCCATGTGTGTCTCAGTAGCAAGTGCCTTCCCTTTTAAGTTGTTAGGCGCTTGACTCTTCTTAGGAGGGTTACTCCTCTTCTTCTGTTTAGGATTAGACGAGGAAGGTAGTGAAGCATCCACTGGTGGCGACTCTGTTCTAGGCATGACTACCCTCCTAGACTTCTTGCTTTCGAGGTAGAGTATGTTGTTCTGAATAACTCTACTCAACCTCTCCTTCACTGATGAGTATTCTTTGGCGAACCAATCAATAGTCGGCAATGGTTGTGTATCAACCTGCTCTCTGAAAAACTGAGGAAGTGTATCTCCCTCATCCTTTGACAAACCTCCCACATCTTTTGCCAAGAAGACAGAAATCTGCGAGAGAGAACCTACTATAGCTACGTCTATGCACCTCAAAGTCATCCTCGCAGTTCACCCAATAATCCTCCATTGTAGGCTTATGGTAAGGGCGACCACCAAGGCGTGTTGAATAATGACCCCAAGCATCATATGTGTGTGCATCGACAAGGTACTTGAGATGAAACTTTTCTAACTCCTGTCCTGCAGCTTTAGCATCAACTGTTGTCCTACACCAATAGATTCCAAATTGCATTGGAAAGTTGGCAATTGGTTTACGCTTGTGGCACAAACATAGATGAACATCGTACAATTGCCTCAGGAACTCCATGAAGACTATCCTATCCGAAGGATAACGTGGAAGCATGGTTGGATTTCCTGTGTATCCGTAGACGCGGATGTAGGTGTATGTAGGGAACTTAATGAACCAATCCGCCCAATCTACCATCGCTGCTCTAGCAACCGCTAAGATACAATCATGCAACTCCCGGTCTAGGTTTCTTACTGTGTATGTCAAGAAAGCCTCATGCACATGCTTGAAATGTCGTTCAGCCTTCGTGAACTCAAGTTGGTCATAGTAATGGTAGACTTTTTGTACACTGAGTATGCCCACCGCATTCAACCCTCTAAACTGACCTTGATAGGCGATCAAGTATACGAGGTAGGAACACATGTGAGACTGGTGAGCAACTAGAAAACCGATGATTTGCTCGTGGAGAACGTCGCTAATGAAAGATGCCCAGTCATAATGTTCTCGCCCAGAGATGATTTGACCAATGATATAGTACATCCAGGGCTGGAATCTGTTTGCATCTGCATGACCTGAGACGCGATTGAGAAGTGTGATCAAAACCGCATACTCATTCTTGTATTCACCACTACCCACATTGCTTGGCAACTTGTTCTTTTTCTATTTTAACCATCTCTCTGCCATCTTACTCTGACAGTTGGCCATATCAGCATTGAATGCTCGCTCACACTGGTCCATGGTAATGACTAGACTGTTCAGATGTTGAGGAATACCAAAACAGTTCTCGATATCCAGGGGCTTGAGACTGCATATGACCCGTCCATCTACTGATTGTATCTCGCAAGTAGCAGAATTGTAATGCTTAACACAAGACATTACGAACTCTATGGAATGAACTGAGACAGGTATAGAAGCAGCCTCAAGCAACCCAGATTGCTGAATGTTTTGAAGTATCGAATCTTTTATCTTGATTGGATCCAAGATTGCTTCTGGAAGCACCTTAAGTAGATTCGTGTCAACTGTTTCGATGAAGTCATGAGTCAAGACTGACTTAGTCTTGAATTTGAGTTGTGTGTATTGCGTTCTGAAAAACTCGCCTGTTGACTGTGAACATGGCAATATTCTGACAACTTTTCTGGAAAGCTAAAAATAGCCTACCAAGGCTAAAAAACAACTCGTTGGAGGGCAACTTTCACGAAAAATTTTGAAATATGGGTTTTGTCTAGAAAATAATTTTAAGACAATCCAAAATGTCAGATTTGTGAAAATTGGACTTCTACGCCACCATGCAAAGGAATTTCAATTAAGAAAATCAGAACTTTAAGAACTGATGCTCTGGAATAAATTTTCCTGAAAAATTCTAGCACATGGGTTTTGTCGAGGAAGCTATTCTAAATCGACCCAAATGATTTGTTTTATCAAAAGTTGCCAAACATGCAAAAGAAAATAAGACGAGAAATGGAAGAATTTGAGACAGAAGATTGAGGTTTTGATGCTTTTTCTTCTGCTAAAATCACCACTTTATCTTGAATTTTGCTGATGAATCTGGACTTGTACCGGCAAAAGAATGTTTTTGATGTCTTCGCCACTGAGTGCTGATGAAAATTCGCCCAACTCAGGAAGAAATTCGCCTCTGCTCAAGTTGGATGAATGAAATATGACGCCAAACTTGATTAAATAGAGCAAATTTGCACCATAATGGCGCCACTGCAAGCTTTAAACCCTGACTTAAAAAGAAAAATCGTGATTGGACGCCCTTCAGTTTGAACTAGAACTGACTCGAAGTCCCGGAAAATACATAATATTAAAATATTCAGTTACCCTTACATGCAAATTTGTAATTTAATTTTACAAAGGACGCCAATATTGAAATATTGAAGAAAATCGCCAATTTAATGTTTGCATGCAAAAAGTTGAATTTAATATTATTTTAATAAGTTAACTAAAATCTCAACATCTAGATGCACTCAAAAAAATTCACTGATTCCAAAAAGTCCAAATTTGACTCTCCAGGCGTCTATTTGCAAAATTTATGAGATTTTTCACTAACTTCCTACTTTATAGCTCATTGAAAGTTACAGTTGCCCCTGTTCAGCTCTAATTTCTAGATGCCTAATTGAGGCTGTGACTGAGCTGAGATATCCATCGCGAAGCCTGCAGAG
>VDFB02328258.1:0-41899 GCA_007258455.2 Sequoia sempervirens
ACATTTCTGAACCTCAACTACAATATTTTTAGAGCAATGCAGGACTGCATTAGCATACACCAGAAAAGCTGTGACTCTCCTCGGTAGACATAATAGATTGGTATGAATCTCAAAGATAGCTAAAAATCATGGGGAGCTAAATATTTTAAGAAAAAATATATAATGTTACAAAATGTACGCCTTAGGGAGCTAAACCTAACCAGCATAACTTGGGTGTCTTTACTCATTTGCTTTCTGTGTAAAGTTCCAGGGCCACGGTTAGAATTACTCATATTTCACGTCAAGCATAAAGTTCTCTACTAAATGGGTTGGAGACTGCAAAGTGAAAAAGCTAATTTGGGCGTGCCCTAACTAACTCTGTTCCATTGATGCAGGGAAGGTGTATCCATAACATGCCTCATGTCCGCAATATTAGATGTATGAAAAAGGCACCGACAAAAGTCTCGAGGCATGAAAAAGAAATACAAAGCCGAGCTTGAAAGAGGATTCGCAGAAACAATAACAGACCAACACAGTTGGTTCTGTTTTCCACTCATTGCAAAGCCAGTCTGAAAAGCTCCAAGCAAGGCCGGTCATCTGAAGCATGACTAGAATCATTTCGATCTTAAATGTCAATAAACACCAAAAGACCAAAACGGAGTCCTCTATGATTCAGTTCTAACTTTTGACTTATTGTAGCCTCTCCGCATCAGAGATTTCATAATTGCTCCAAGCAGAACAAATCACTAAATCAGATCCTTTTACTAGTAGAAGTAAATCCAAAATTGCAGAGAATAGTTTATAATGAACGAAAATAAGAGAATGAAATAAGTTCAAAATTTGAAAAGTGGATGATTGCTTCTGCCTGATAACATCAACGGTGATGTTCAATTATCTCCTAAAATGAAAGGCAGAAAGGGGATGTAGGAATAACATAGAGATAGGCAGGATATGTTTAGTTAGGAACAGAGTTCACTAGCCACAAGGGAAAAAAATCTTTGGGGGCATGCATGTATGCTAAAATACCAGAAAATTCTCTTGAATTAGTATTACAAACATCCACTTCTATAGCGCATGCACAGTCAAAGGAACTGACCATTCTATTGAAATGCAGAGAAAAGCATCAAAAGGTGGGATTCTCAATGTTGGTATTTGTCTAATGTATATCTAATGCAAGAAATTTCTGCATCACCCATATGCAGACAACCATACCATATTATTTTAATCTGAGATTGACTAACTAATTAGCAGCCATATTTCAGTGTTTAAAAAAATTCAAACCCAATTGCATTACACTAAAACCATCATCATTCTCAAGTAAACAAGGAAGGAAGAGGCGGTCGCTGAGTGATTCTCACCTCTCAAAAGCCAGTATGGTCGAGCAGAGATATCTGTGTTGTTGTAACTCTGATTCAACTAACTATCACAGCTCTCAGGTTGAGATATTAATGTATTTCAGCTTATGGACGGAGGATAGAATATAAACTAGTATTTATATAGCAAAACTGCCACCAACTCGTAAAATTTTGAAAAATCAAGGCCAATGGGAAGGGACCTGAGGTGGCATTATCAAGCCAGGGCACGTGGTTTCAAGATTTGTGTCTGTTCAACCACGGTAATAAACGAAATTGAAGAGCAATTGCAGTTGCCCGGACTTCCGTTTCTCGGTCCGGCTTATACAGACACGTTGAAGACAATTGAATTGAATATAACAGAAGAAAGATTCAAAATCAAAATTTCAGAATCCATGTCCAACGACTTCTTACTTTTCTTTCTATCGTGGATTCACCGTTACAGTCATGGTCAATTTCAAAACTAACGTACAGTAGACCACTGGAGTTTCCAGGAGTTACCCCGGACTTTGGTCTGGTTGACATCGGAGTTGAGGTTAACGTTTTTATTAAATGCTGATTAACTGGCAGGTCGGTTTGATTGTTGAGCATTCTTCGTCGGTGGGCAACGTACTGATGCACGGATAGCAAGATTGAAATGGCAGTATTGGGTCGTAGTTGTATAGGTATTGAGTCCTTTGTATGAGTGGTGCTGCTGGTATTGGCGGCCATTTGACACAGCAGTTTTGGTAATTCCTAATTAAATAAGAGACATAACTAGCTACCATTGATATTTAGGAAAATAAAACATTTAACTATTTATCATTGATATTTTGTTGGTATATTGATTTTTTTCGATATAGTCGAGTTATATAGATGTCAATATTTTTGTTTTTATATAGTGGATTACAAGAATATGAGGAAGCATACATCTAAATCAGAAATCATAATTCATCTAAGCAACTACATGTAGGGGGATCACCTTCGTCAAAGTCATCTAGGTGTCAAACTTGGCCCAAACATCCCTCTACGGATTTGAACCTTGGCGGATGGCTTGTGATACTTGGTAGGAATTTGATATATGTATTAGTAAGTGTAATTGTGAAATTTATGTCAATTTTTATTTTGTTTTAGATTTATTTTGAGATTAATGTAATATTAGAAAATGAATCCAACTCCACACAAAAGTATATCATTTATTAATATATAATTACGTTGGGCGAGGGCCCTAGCTCGATTGGGTAAAGCATCTTGTTGTAGGCAAGAGGTTAGGAGGTCCAATTCACCATGTGCATGGTACTAGAAAGCATGTCGCACCAACATCGCCAATGACGTTAAAAAGTTTACCCAATGCACTGTAGGTTATAAGGGGCTAAGTTGATTCATGTATTGTTGGTTAGGAGGTCCAATTCACCATACACACAATACTAGAGGGCATGTCGCACACCAACATCGCCAGTGATGTTAAAAAGTTTTCCCAATGCACTGCAAGTTATAGGGGGCTAAGGTTATAGAGGGCATTATGCTTAACCCCCTATAACTTGCAGTGCATTGGGAAAACTTTTTAATGTCACTGGCAATGTTGGTGCAACATTTCCTCTAGTACCATGCACATGGTGAATTGGACCTCCTAACCTCTTGTCTATAAAAAGATGCTTTAGCCAATCAAGTCAGGGCCCTTGTCTAATGTAATTATATACTAATAAATTATGGTATATTTTTGTGTGGTGTTGGATTCATTCTCTAATGTTTCACCCATTCTTTTTTTATACATTTATATTCATTTTTCCTTATCTCATCTATTTTTGTATGTTTTTTATAAACTTGGCATTTATTGCATCCTCTATGTCTAGACATTCATTCCCCACACAATGATTATCATTCCCTTATCGCAGGTCAATCCCATGGGTGTGGGGTTGATCCCTTGCTTGTGAATTTAACCCTCAAATTTTAAAAATTTGAACTCAAGTTTTGTTGACTCCCACCAATTTTATTTTTTCCATAATCTAATTTGGTACACATTTTGTAGTTATTGCTATACAGGTTTATTTAATGACATTAATTCATAGTTGAAAATCATCAAGCATTCATATAACAACCATTCACATTCAAGGAACATTTATTAGAACACTTTAATTGGTGCACTAACAACATTTTATTTTAGAATCGTCATCCAAGACATTTGCATGATTGCTTGTTTCCTATCAATCTTCAACACAACCATAAAGTTAGTCGCTATGGGGTAACTGATGACTTGGCATCCTCCTTGAGTTAGTTTTAAATATTGTAAGTCCTTGACAATTAGTGAAGAGCAAAGAATTGGGTGAACTAGAAAGTGGGCACACACATCTAATCAAATTAGATTTAGGGGTTATAAGATAGAATTTCAGACCCACGAAATTGACCGAAACTCACAAATTCAACTCATAATATATTTAACAAATTGTTCTAACTTTGAGGTAAAGTATAGATAGAGGGGATTCATTTTGAGTCTTGAGACAAGTGGAATTCTATGCAACATCAATATATTTTATCAACATTGGCCCTAGAGCTAAGTACACTAATCTATTGCATTTACTTTCCTAAATAGCATTTAATATACCTTTATTAATTCCTAGAAACAATATTAATTAATCTAGACTAATTATGTTGATGTGTATGCATTTGATTAATTATCCTAGATTAGGCTTAGTGAAATTTTATTTTCCTTTATATTTTGATGAACCTATATGATCTGACACCATCAAAGGTTTTTGCTTTAGAGTTTATACCTTTGCTATTTTAGGGTTTTAGATCTATAGTTCTTGATTGCATCATCATCTTTCAAATATTGTCAAGATCTTACTTATTCATTCATATTTCATAACTATATATTTCCTCCTAAGGTTTGTGATTTATTATGTGATGTCCCTTTAACTCTACCCACCTTTAATTACCTCATTACGGTTTCATCTTCAAATTTGAACATTGATTGATTTCTTAACGTACATAAACCCTTATCTCATTCCTATATAATTTATCCAATCAATTAGGGTTTGGGAATATATTGTAATTGCTACATTGTTATCGTGGATGTATGTTCCCCCTTTCTTGCCAAGCTCACTTCCTATATCACTACAGTTTATGATGATGTATATTTTGTTGCCTATGACAGTGACTTGATACATCTAAGGATCTTGACCCATGTACCTAGCAAGCCTATTCATTTTTCATCTCATGATAGATTTTCCTTTACATCTATAGAATCAATTCCATGCACTTCTCTTGATTCACCTTTGCTTGATTCTATGGTGTAGATACACATGTTTCACTATCAGTTAAATATGATGATGATCCACCTTCTTTGATGCTTGGTGCTATACATATTGATTGGGAATGCACATAACTATGATTATTATCCTAGTAATGATTTTTATGGTGATTGCACTTCTTCTATAACTAGTGACATGACTTGTTCGCCTTCACATGAGATCATTAATCCCTATGTAGTTTATAGTGATCTCTCTTTTCTATCTTGTGGCCAATGGCCTATTGAATATATGTTTATTAATGAGCATGTGATACTTCTTTAGATACTTATGATATAATCGATGACTCTTTGCTTCATGATGATGTGGTTTATGATAAACATCCTCTTAATACCTCTATGATAGAGTCATTTAGTGGAATTAAAAATGTAAAGGCACATGTTAGATCATTCTATCTTCATAGTAGTCTTCTATGTAAATAATGATGGTACTTTGATGCATGTCGTCGGTGATACTTTGACTGATAGAGATAAACAATGGTTTGCTTCATTCATGCTTCTTATATTTCATTTCATGTGTTGTCATGTGCTTTCATAGGTCATTTTACTATGGACCATATTTTACTCATGATTTCCATTCTTCTCCTTGTGGACCTTCCTTAGTGTACCTCATGTACTTTTCTATGTATCATGATGATATACAACATTTTGATGGAGATATGCATGTGGATCCTCTCATGCTTTTGTTTGAATGTATTTTGAAGTGATTGTGAAGAAAATTATTTTACACCCTCTATTGAACAACCACATGATTTAGAAAAATATAAGGATAAAGAAAAACATGAGGGTATTTTACAATTTTTACTTAGTATATGTGAGTGTTGGAGTTATTTTATAGTAACCCAAATTCTAAGGCATTTACCACAATATCTAGACATGGGGATCAAATTATTCTAGATAGAGGGAGATGACCTATACTCAAATCAAGGGTTAAAAAGGCCAATGAATAAGAGATGGATAAGTCTCTTATATACTTTGATCCCTACCAAGCTTGGGAGGATGTTCCCTAATATCTTTGAAAGATAGCACAAGTTAATAGGCTACAAAGAAAACTTGACTCTATACATAGAGAAATCTAAGAAACTAGCCATGATAACACTTTGTTATATAGGTTTCCTATAACTACAAATCATATAACTCTATGTATGGTAGTTGCTTATATGATGTAACCATAACATGAAAAAAATTAATAACCCCCAAAATATATTCATTTATGGCCACTTACATTATTAACCTAGAAAAAGACATCATAGAAAAATCCTATAATCGTTTTTGTTAGTTGCAAGTTTGTGAAGGATTTTACAAAGTTTCATAATAATGGAATGTGCATAATGGAAGGACAATAAATTATAAATAGTTTATTAACATACGAAGCATAATTTTTCATTTTAGAGATGTGTGGGATCAAATTCAACTACTAAACAAGGGCATATTCTTATAGCAACAAAGTCAAATTTGGACAAAAACCATAATGATAGAATAAATTATAATATTTAGTTGAACCTAATATTCTTGGCCAGGAGTGCAAACTAACTCAGACTTGATGTAAAAAACAACAAATGTGAACCTAGGAATTCCTTAAATCCCCTAGAGCACTCAAAATAAAGTGGAGACATAATCTAAAATGACATCATAATTTGTCTTATATTGATTTATTGAAAGGAATTACAGAGCTACTATATAAATTTGAGACAAACAAGATTGTTCTACATTAGTGACACACCAAATGCAATGTGAGTCTATAGCATGACCCAGATTAGTTTCAACCCTTCAAACCTTTCTTGAAAGCTTAGGCATAGACCAACCTTAAAATTCCTAGTGAACTAGTATATATAGAGGAAGAAAGAAGAAGATGGAACCAACTATAAACACATGGCACAATTTGGGTCCTTGATTTGTACCTACAAATGTCATATTCTTGTGGCATGTTTGAACTCCTTACAATGCCATGATTATAGGTTAGGAATGGATGTAGTTTATTGAATATAAATTGTTACAACAAACCCACATGATGAGCCCTAAAAATGTCTAGTTCCTTTCTTTAGTTTCATGTTTTTTATCTCATTTATGTTGTTTGAAAGACATATCTAAACCTTTCTATATGCTTTAAGTATTTAAAAAGCATTGAAGATGATATGTTATTTTAATGAATGAATGTGTGATCTTTGAATGTCTATGGGATTTAGATAATTTTATGATTAATTATAGCTGTTAATGATGAAAAATGCTTTCAAAATAAGACTAACCCCCTGTAGTCAAGAACTTGACAACCTACAATAAAAGGATTCTTAACCCACAGCAAAAGGATGTTGATTCAAAACACCTAAAGGAGGTGACAAACTTTAACAAGTGTGTATTTATCGAAGATGATGCAAGAAATGGTCTGAGGATGTGAACACAAATATCCATGTGTCATTCTATCCCTTCAATAAATTATGGAGAAAGAAGAGGCATGTTCTAATAGGGCATAACAGTTTATAATAAAGACTGCCCTATTAGGAGTGTTCTCTAGTTATAAAAATATTCTTAATTGGCGTAGATTCCTTAGCTATGACCTATGATATGAAATAAGATAAATCATATCCACCCACCCAGGGTGAGAGGGAATTCCTTATCAAAATTTTACACTCTTGCTTCCACTTATTAATTTTATGTTAGAATAAGACTTGGTCCTCTTCCTACATTTTTGGAAGAGTTGATAGTTTCTCATAGTTTTTTTATAGTTTTAGAATAAGAGGACTCTCAAAAACCCTATGTATGGGGATACTCTTGTGACAGACTAGCTAGCTATATTTTTGAATGAAATTAGATTGAATATCATATTTGTTATACTATTTTGAAGCTCTATATATGTTCAAATTACAATAAAGAAGGATACTTCAATTGCATGATTTTCTAAAGTATTTGAAATGAGACATTGTGGATTGCAACAACTCAAGCAAGGGCCACTTGAGGTACTATAGAATCCACATTAGCTTAGATGATTAGTTAGATTGTGATTATAATTTCTAATTTGTAGTTTCTAGTTTACATTGCGTTAAATGCTATATTGCAATTTATAAATTGAAGTTTCTAATTTACATTATGTTAAGAACTATTAAGTAATTAGTTGAAATAGGTCATGTTGTAGCATAGAGAGTCACTAGTTACAATCGATGAAAAGATAAGGACACATAGCAAATGTTGAAGTCACTTACAAAAACTAGTATTTGCTTACCCTATTCTCTAAATAAGAGTTATTTCAAGTTAGGAACCTTTTAGATGAATTAACTCTTGTTCAATTACCTATACTCAGTCGATTAAGAAAGTCTAGAATTCTTAACTACATATATAGTGCCAACATCATCTCAAGTTTACGATTCCCTGGTTGAAAATTTAATGAAGCCCCCCTTTGAACAATGAACTACTTAATTCGATATTTGTAGTTCCATTAAGTCATATGTATGCTATTTATATCAACTAATTAGGCATTAGGGGAAGCTCTACACCACATAGAAAAACCTCCTATAAAAGATGGAAAATAACCTTTTACCTTTTAGCTACTTAAGTAAAAAGGATTTTCCCTTTCTCTTTCACTAGTAGATCCTCTTGTGATAGAAATTAACTCTAACTTCTACAAGAGACTAGCACAAGAAAACATGAGATGCAAAAAATCTTGAGAAACTTTTATTTTGTTCATTCACATGGAATAACTGCTTTTTGTTCCTCTCTACAAATTTGAGGCATCATGATATGGGAGTTCCATTATGGTGTGGCTAAATAGGAAGAAGATCATGTTGGTTTGATCTATATTGCATTTGTAAGACATATTAATTGTTTTAATATTTGACATAATCCATGTGCATACAAAAAATAAGAGATCGTCTTTCAACTATCAAATATTTCTTGCATAATGTGCAAGTGACACATGACATCAATTGGCACATGTGTACCTTTCTTGTTCCTTCATGCCTTTGGAAGTTTGTGATAATTTGATATCCATCCAAAAATGATAAGGAGATGTTTTTCATGTGAAATGTGACATTGGATTTGGATATGAGAATGGAGGTTCAAATGCACTTTGAAACCCCACAAAATGGGTGGAAGGAAAAGATGGAAAGCATAGGGAAACTAAAATAATGGATGAATGATCAAAAATAAAGATGGGATGTCCAAGTGAGAAGAAACTAGAAGTCATGTCAAATTTTGCAAAGGAATAATTAACTTGATAAAATGCTTTGGATTACTATGTAGGAATTGAGTGCAAAAAGGGCATTGAAACAAGATATTTGGAAGGGGTCCAAATATTTAGATGTATTGGGGTATCCTAAAAAAGAGATGTGGAAGATTTATGGGAATGAAAAGAAAGCAACATTTAGGAAACAATTAACAAAGGACACCCAATTGGAGATTTATCAGATTGGTTATCTCTAAGGGGTAAAATAGGACCTAAATGTATAGAGTAAGTAATAAAAAAAAAATGGACATAACTAAATTAGGTGCCAATAGAGAGGATAATATGTCATTAGTTGATGTTGCATAATTCACATCCTTTACTAGTCATACACACATAAATATGAGACATGTTGAATATGATATTCCACCTTATGTGAAATACTCATCACTAGGGTTGACCATCTAGAATGGTGTGTTAACAATTACATGCTATAAATTCAACCACAAGATGATATTACCAAAGAACCATACAATCCCTTGGTGAACAATATTTTTATTTATCCTTCACCAAGTAGATTTATGGGATCATGTTTTATAAAATATGAAGGTAAATGTGTTCCATTATGATATCTAGAATGCTTCCAAGCAATGTTCCTCCAACATTTTTATGAAGATTAACTTATCGCTAAGGTTTTCCCATCAAGCTTGAGTGTTCATGCATGTATGTTTTATTCATGATTAAAAACTTAGAATCGTGTCACACTTTTATAAAGGAAATAGCCAAAACAAGTATCATTTTTCAACTTGGACTACCTAAATGTGATATTTATGTTTTGAATTTTAAAATTTATTAAAAATTAGTTTAATATAGTTTTTATAAATTTAAGAGAATTATTTTAATTGCTAAAAAAATTGAAAAAAATAAGGTCAATGAAACATCACAAATTATTATTTTTATTTAACTTTTCCTCACTTCGATAACTTAAAAATCTATTGAATGGAGCAAATAATTAATTTTTAATGACTTTATTTTTAAATAATTTTGTTTAAATTGTATTTACTCAAAATATCATATTTTTCATGGGATGTCAATTTTTTTCTAAATTTTTTATAATAAAAATAAATAAATTATACCATCTTGGAGATCTTTCTCTCCTCTAGTACGCCATACATTTTTTTTAAATTTAATCAATCACATGATGTTTGATTATAATAATGTACTTGCAATGAATTAAAATATCATAATAAAACTAATCAAAATATTAAAAGAATTGGATTTTAGATTCCAAGCTCTATTAAAGGGTATTTTCATTTTTTTATGAAAGTATCCTTGGTTGAAGAAATTTGTAGTTGAGGTTAAATTTTGTCGAATTTGTCCTAAAAGAGGGGTTAAGTTACCACATATATAGTTTCCAGGGTTTCAATCAAAACTCTTTTGTTTGAAAATGTTTCAATCAAAATATTACATGCATATTCAACCTCATTTGAGTTTTAAAATCAACTTACATCAATTTAGTAGTTTTGGGCACAAGGGTTTCACTTGAAACTCTTTGTTTCATGTGGGTGCCAAGTAGTTTGGGTGAAACCATTTTTCTTGAAACCACTTTCTTGGCTGATAGTGTGGAAGAGTTTCACTTGAAACTCTTTGTTTCATGCTTCTAGTACTTCTTTTAAGGATTTGGCTAATTCTTTCATGAAAAAAAAATAGTATAATATTGAGCCTAATCCATTCATCACCTCTCGTCCAATTCAAACAAAAAGAACAATATCTAATTGTAGTGTAGGAAAATGTACTCCTTTACATTTTCACACTTTGTTTGGGCCCCTCAATTAAATTGGACTTAATTATGCCTTAATAAGCCCTCTTTTACATCTACAAGCCTAATAAATTATATTTTTGAAGGGGAAACCCAACAACAATTAATGCCAACACACAATACTTTACCTTGAGCAATGTGTGTTCCAGGAATAGGGACCTAGGACCCATTCGCCAATGGGTGAATGGGTCCTCCCTAGGCCTTTGAACCTAAATTTAAAATATGTTTTTGGCGGTATTTTATTATCCCTGAATTCAAATTTCAATGTCGGCTTGTGATGTTTAATTTTTGAGAAATTAAGGATAGATACATATAAATACAAGGTCTTTTTATCAAATCAAGTCTAAGAAGTCTAAGTTGCATAATTCAAGTTTACAAGAGAAAAGATTATGATCAAGGGCATTCAAGAGCAGATTTATCAGTGATTTATTGCAGCAATTGAGATCTCAAGCATCATGTCAAAGTCTTTTGCAATCATGCATGTTTTTGGAGCTAACATTGTGATGTAGGTTTCAAAGATCCAATCAACATTCAAATAAAGATTCAAGCATCAAGATCCACATACATTGAAGCCATTTCATGCAAGATCAAGATCAAGATTTCAATCCTCTAAAGGTTTATTCAAGGGTTTGGTGAGTTGCAACATAGCACTTGTTCATTCATCATTCCTTTCGTGTTTCATTATTTCAATTCAAGGTTTAATTACTCAAAGGAGATTTGTCCAAGGAAAACCCCCATTCACCAAAAAAAAAGAAATTTCCCCCTTGTTTTTTTGTTGTAGATCTTAGGTTGAAGAAGGATTGAAGATCTCTTGAAGAGAAAAATTGGAAAAGTTGTCAAAGTTGCAAAAAAATTTCAAAATTGTTGTCAATTCACAAAATATCACCTACATACCTTATTTCCAACTGTCTGACATTGAAACCTGGATCAGATAGAAGTTACAAACAAACACCAAAGGATCCCAAAAGTTTTTTGAAACCTCTGCATAGAGACCCATTCGCCTATGGGCGAATTAGTCCCAGGTAGCCTCTCGAAACTTCATTTTGGTGATAGGTACACCTCACTCTACCATTTCCAAATCTGCCAGAACTTTGTTGTTTCTATTTTTATTATTCTTTAAATTTATGATTCAAGTTTGAATGGGAATAATTGAGTTGATTTACTATTTTTTAGCTTTTCTCCCAAAAGTGTTGTTCAGGTTGATACCCCTGTCCTCAATCATAAGGAAATTAGTAGATTCCCTCATTGAGTTGACTCGCCTAAGGGTTGTAAGTCAATTCTTTGTGTGGATCTCATTTCCTAATGAAATAAAGAAAAATAAGTCCATTATATCATCCCTACACACATCATTTTTCACACCACTCATCATCACCAATCTATATTATTCTTCATTTCATTTTGGTGAATGCGCCTTTTGAACATCATAATTTCTAATTTGGAACCCAAAGTCTAGATTTGCATTCTTTTTCATTAGTTTGCATTATTAGATCTCTCAAATTTGCATTAGTTGATTTATATTTTAGGGTGTTAAATTACATTTTGGCATTGTTAAAAATATAAAAAATTCACAAAAATTAACATAGTATTAGACTCATTTTGCATAGTGCTTACATAACATTGCATGATCAATCACTTAAATCAAAAAATTGAATCAAAATTGCATCTCAAATTCTTTGGCATATGGCTTCTGGTGTTTTCATTGATGGCAACCTAAGTCATTGATCCAATTTGCACTTCAATATTTATCCATACCAGAAGATAGAGTGAAGAACAGGGTATCTGACTGAAGTTGAGTCTGTCAATCCATTTGCATTACCAATTTATCAGTTCGGGTTGTGGATCTCAAGGAATGTCGTTGGGTATCTAGAATATCTTATTCTCAAGTTTTGTGTTGTCGCATCAATTGGTGTATGAGTTAGGAGATCTTATTGATTGATTTTTCGTTTAACAGTGCTAGAAGGCTGACTTGATGAATGTGGCATGTTGCGGATGTTTGAGGCGAAGTTATTAAGGTATTTTCATGTTCGAGGATTTTGTTTTGGGTCCTCACTATGTTGTGGCTGACTTTGGTTGGTGCGCATTGAAAATCATTTGTGGATTGAGCCGACGGTTGGTAAATATTTTATGCTTTATTGAAGCCGACATGTGGATGATTAAATCTTTTGTTGTGGATATATATATATAAGCAATCATTTATATCATTTTAGTGTGCAATTTTGAGTGTACAAAGTATGTTGCAAAATTCAGAAGGATAATAGAGCGATTATGCACAGTTTCACTTGTGCATAAAGGGATTTGTGATGCAAATGAAAGTAGACAAAGTAGAATCAAACAAGCAAGTCAAAGAATGCGACTAATGAGCTTAATCGGAACTGTAATCTGGCATTAGCAGATGCTACTTTCTTAGTTCAAATATTTTGGACGTAATCCAAATCTTTTGTAAGATAGTGAGTCTTCTTTTGTATCTGAGCAGTGAGCTCTAGGCAGTGTGCCTGAATGCATGTGTATTCCCCATTTGTATAACACCTATATTTGAGTACTCAAATTATGGATTGACCTCCACCGCAGTTTTTCCCCTAATAGGGTTTCCATGGAAAAATCCTTGTATTATGGTGTTGTGGATGATTTCTTTATGTGCTTGCATATTTCTTTTGGTTCAATGTTGTAAGTGGTTTAAAGATCAGATTAATAAAGTTAAATTTTTCATAACACTGATTCACCCCCCTTCTCAGTATTCCCTGATTCCAAAAATTGGTATCAGAGCCTAGTTCCTTGGAAGAAGTTTTACAGCTTGAGGTGGATCTTGAAATGTAATGGACTCTAGTAGTCTTCAGCAGCAGCTTTTGGTGGCACTTGATGATATTGATCACTCCAAAGCAGAAGTCCAGGAATTGAAAGCAAATCTTAAGGATGCTGAGAAATTCATTCAGTCGTTGAAGGATTAGATTAGTAAGTGTAGGGAGAAGAGAAAGGATCTTTGTGACCAGATTAAGAAAAAAGAGAGAAAAAGCATGGATGATGATCACCTGAATCAAACCTTGAAGGAAATAACTGAAGAATGTGAAAAGCTTGCCAGAGACAATGCTACCCTAAAGCATGAGATGGAATCTATGGTGATGAAGCTAACTAAGGAGATTGAAGAGAGAAAGAAGAATGAGGAGAATCTTGCTCAATCCTTAAAAGAAAGATCTGATGAATGCAGCAGAATTAATGGAGGATTCATTCAGTTGGAAATTGAACTACAACAATCTAGAAACAATGAAGAGGAGCTTGAAAGATAGATTGCTATTCTCAAGGATGAACTTGCTACTACAAATGAATACAAGGAGAAGTTCAAGATTAGCTCAGTTAAGCTTGATGAGCTGACTCAAGGTCAAAATAATGGAAATGACAAGCAAGGTCTTGGATATGAGAAAGGCAAATTTTTTGGATTTGAACAAAGGAATTTCAGCCAAGGAAATCAGATGAACAAAGCAAAAAGGCATCCATTAAGACAACCTAATGCTCAAAAGTTTAATGGATATTGTTTTTCTTGCAATAAATTTGGTCATATGGCTACTCAATGTAGAAGTAAAATGAAATCTAGTGATCCATCATTCTTCAGTCAGTGTTTCAATTGCAATAAGTTTGGTCATAAGTCAATTGAATGCATAAATATGTCAAACAACTTTGTCAGTAGAAGAAATGTTAAATGTTATACCTGTGGAAGATTTGGGCATGTTGCTAACTAGTGTAGATCAAGAAGAAATCAATGGAATGAATGCTCTGGACAAGGAAATGCTGTGTGTTACAATTGCAACAAATATGGTCACATTGCAAGATTCTACAGAAACAAAAATATGGATAGAAGAGGTCCGGCATACAAAGGAAAAAAATACACAAAAAGATGATAAAGGAAAAGGGAAAGTGACTGTGGATGAAATAAGAGATCATATGAAGAAGACATGGGTGAAGAAGAGTCCCTTTTTTGTAGGAAATGAGCCAACACCAGAACCTACTTCTGGTAATTCCTTCAGGAATTGATTTCAAGGCATTGGCCTAGGGGGAGTTTTTCAAGAAAATCCTTTTCCCTCTATCGGTAGTTGGTGCCGAAATGTGGCAGATTGTCAATAGTTGTATCAATGATTTACAAATGCATTGGAAAAAACTCATAAATAAATTCAAGCAATTAAAGGTCCGCAGAAGAATTTTTCTCTCGCTGACTAGGAAAACAGGGTATCTAGAACACCTAGGGAAAAAGAATTTAATACAACAAAAGGTTAGGTGTGTGAGTTATAAAAAGCAATTTGGAACCCTCATTTGCCACTTTATATCGAAGAAAATAAGGAGAGCACTCTGTAACAGAATTTTGAAAGTGTAAAGATAATTCGGCAGCGAAACCCTAATCCATCAGGTACTTCAATTGTATTGAGAAATTTCCATTTAATTTGGTGTGCGGTCGAAGAACTTCTTTGGTAGAATCAAGACATGAGTACGAAAGCTAAAACATAACAAATCAAAGGAATAATAAAGCTAGATGAGTTTAGAAGTGAGAAGATTAGAGTTGTAAGAAACATGTTGTCGCACGATGAATTGAAATGGTTGAAAGAAGCAAAACACAAGAGCTTGGCTATTTGGAGTGAATTCCCCTATTTCAAAAACACAAAAATCATTAGGTTTATTCTAGATAGATTGAATACGATATTATAACTCTAGATAGACCCTACCATATCTTGAAAGAAGTGATTGGAATTGCAACTAGGTTATGCAAAGTTGGGGATGTGCCAAGAAAGAAGTCAATCTAAAATAAAGAAGTTGAAACCCTAACTGGAGTAATTGGAGATCAAATGGCATTAATAATCTCAACAATCAGAGATTCAATGACAAGGTACATTGCACATGGAGTATCTTACAAAATATTTTTCAGAAACAAAGAAGGTGCAACTTTGACAGGCGTTGTTTACATTTCACACAAGATGATAATGGAAGATCAAGATTTTGACCTTTAAGGATTACTGAAAGATCAAATGATGGAGAACATACAATTGAAAAAGATGGCCTAGATTACCCTTTCAGGTTTGGTACTTTGGTTATATGTCTTGTGATGTATTTTTTGAATTGCTTACCACTGAACAACAACGTAATATGGGAAGAGAGTGGACCAGTTTGCAAGAAAATTTTCATACATTCTAACAATTTGGAAAACTGTTATTAAGAATATGGAAGCTTCATTAAAGGTTTGCTAGGTAAGTTTGGATCAATTGGTATTCCCATTCTGGTAAGGCCACTTGAAATTGTTTCCTCCTCCGGTGAGATGGAGAGAAAGAAGAAAAGAGCAACATGATTTTTTTTTGTTTGTACTCCTCCATCATGCAAGAATCCAAGAGTTGAAGGGAAAGGAAAAGAACAAGTGATTGTGGACATACCAGATGAGGAATTTGATAAGGAAACTGAGGATACCCAAAGAAAAGAACTGGAAATAGCCAAACTGGAACAAGAAAAGGCAATGACAAAATAAAGTGAAGAAGAAGGTGATTTAACCAAAGAAGGGATATTGCAGCTTATTCATGAGGAAGATGGAATGCGGAAAATCGAAAACATATGGTCTATCAGACCTTCATATGAGCTGGACATGATTTTAAATGTACTAAGTACTCATCTTGTGCACAACCATATTAAATTAGAGAGTTTACAAAATGTGTTTCCAGAAGAGATGATTGAATGCATCAAGGAAATCATGGACTCTAAGTCTCAGAAAAAGGAAGGAGAAGAAGTAATTCTACACCTGAAGAAAAAGCAGTACAAATTATCTCTCACCAAGCTAAAAAGGAACATGAATCAACTAAGGCAATGCATAAACACAATAAACAACATCTATAACTACTATCTTTGTTGGCCTCACGCAATCAACAAGTACAAAGAAAATTTGGATCAAATTGAAACAGAGCTTAATAGTATTGGACAAGATTTTAACATGTTTCAGGATCAAGATGGTGCAATTAAGAAAAGGATTCAAGAATTACAGGCAAAGCATACAAATGTTCAAAACACTAGAAATAAGATTATTGACACCTTTTGGAAAGTGAAGGACATAACAAAATACAGGCTGTAACAATTAATTGAGATACTGAGGAAAGGGGAGATATTAGAAGCCATCACCATTCCATAATCCCTCATCAAGATTATCAACCGAACATCTGAAAACAACAACATGATCATAATCTCTGGGATTGTAGTAGAAGCATGGAAGAAGGTTCTTCTGGAAATGAAAGAGAAATACAAAATAATTTTCTAACACAAGTAGCGGCTGTATTTCTTCAAAATTTTGAACTAGTTTTTGAATAAGTTTTTGGTTACACTTCAAAAGGGAATATTGTAGGAAAATATTTTTTATCTGTTTGTCTTTGATGTCAAAGGGGGAGAGAGAGCAGTGAAAAATGCCTTATCAAATTTAGTGGGAGTTGTGACAACTGTGACTTTTTGAAGTCTTGAAGGATTGCAGTATGTTGGTTCCAACACTTAGTCATTTTTCACTAAGTGTTGCCATCAATGCCAAAGGGGGAGATTGTTGGCATATGGCTTTTGGTGTTGTCATTGATGGCAACCTAAGTCATTGATCCTATCCGCACTTCAATATTTATCCATACTGGAAGACAAAGTGAAGAACAGGACATCCGACTGAAGTTGAGTTTGTCAATCCATTTGCATTACCAGTTTATCAGTTCGGGTTGTGGATCTCAAGGAAGGAATTATTTTTTAAATATTATCAAAGTTTAAGGTAAAGCGCATAGCATAGTTATCCTTTAGCAATACATGCCTCAACCCATGATTGAGACAAAATCCCTTCCAAGTAACCAAGACCAAAACATAGCAAATCCTTCATCCATTTCCTATAAAATACCAAGAGATAACCAAATAAGTCTTGTTGTTCCTCTTAAAATCAAACAAGTTTATAAATTTAAAGAGAAAGTGGTTGAAGAACCTCCCATGGTTCCTTTTGTTCCTCCCTTATAGGAAGAAAAGAAACCTATGGTTGATAAACCTGCTCCTACATAATTACAACTTGAAAACTGTACAAAAAAAACCAAAATGCTAGAGAGCATAGGCGTAGATGTCGTGCTATTGCTCGTCAGTTGCAAGAAAAAGATGATTAAAAAACTAAAGATAAAAAAAACTCAAGCAGTGCATGATGATTATCCACCTTTGTTGCAATAAGAAAACCCTATATCTCAAACACAAGAAGAAAAATTACTTTCCATGGATATTATCATTAGACCTCCAGTTGTGATTAACATGGATGATGATGATGAGACTTCTAATATTGATGAAGAAGTGCATAATTAGTTTAATTTATTGTTTTCCTCTTCCATGAGCTTAGATAATAACAAGAGTGACTCACCATGTGTTGAACCTAGTGATGTTCCTAGTACAACACTTGTTGTTGTCCCTATGACTAGTTATCCACCTTCTACATATGATGAACAAGATTGAGATGATCCATGATGATCCTCCTTAAAAGATTGACTCACCATGTGTTGAACTTGGTGATGTTCCTAGTACAACACTTGTTGTTGTCCCTTTGACTAGTTATCTTCCTTCCATGTATGATGAACAATATTGGGATGCAGAAGACCTGCTATAGGTTGACTTGCATATGCCATACTAGTCTTTTATTTGTCTTATTTTCATGTTGACTCACGTGTGTGTAATGTGATCCCCCATATCGTTCTATTTGACATGTCTTTATGTTCATTCCTCTATTTGTATCTACATTCTTCTATATGTTATAGACTTTTATCTTTTCTCTTTTATTGTGTTTTCCTTTTGGGGATGACATAAGGTGTCGAGACATTTAGGTCTCTTCCATGTTGACCCAAAATATTTTTTTTTTTTCACTCTCTATGTGTAATTCTTCCAGTTCTACAAATATTTGGGGAATGATGATGTTTATGAGCTCTATAATAACATTGTAGCAAAGACATGCGCTGACCCCAAATCCGTGGATCCCTTATGTGTTTGGGATTTCATTTGGGGGCAACCCCTTTTTCATGACACAACTTCATTTGGAAACATATGCTTGACATAGGGCTTTCCAAATAAGCTCTCATCTCTTCTTTATTGTTTAGCATTTATCATTTTGTACTTTAAAGTAATTGCTCACAGCATGGTGTTTAGAAATCTTTTTAAAGTGGGGACATATGTTGGCATTATCATTTTGACATTTTGGCTATAACTCATGTTTCTTAGTGCGGTCTTCTTGATTTATACGACACATATTCTTCTTGGTGACATTGGGATTGATGTCCTTCAAGAGTGCGACCTTTCATAGCATATGACATTCCTCTTAGTGGTAATGTTATAGGTTGCATTCCCTAAGTTGTGAATCTTTTATCCTTTGACTTGTCCTCTCTTGGTGGTGATGTCAGGTGTAATGTTCCCTAAGGAGAGACCTTACATGAATTAAGAAAAACCACTTTGAACATGTCTTATCCTATTTACATTTTGTTCATGAGTCCCTAGCATAACAAAGCTTTCTAGCCTTGTGAAGCTCAAAGTTACAACCTTTTTCATAGCCACCAAGTATAACACACCTTGCTTTCCAATGGAGTCGTATTTGTTCATGAGTGTCTAGCATAATGCAACTTGCTAGCCTTATGAAGCTCGAAGTTCATATTGTGTGGAACCTTATCAAAGTTATTAGGAGGTATAACTTTGGTATGGTTAGTACATGGGAGCCTCTAGACCTGGCATGACTTTCCCATCAGCCACCTTTTTGGGGCTCACCTAGTGGACAATGGATTTTCACTAGCCTGTGTGAGCGCATGTTGTTTGCATAGTGGACAACGAATTTCCACTTGTAAACAGTTTTGGACAAACAACAGAGGCTTGATCCATATCTAGATGGAAAAATAGTCGAGACTTGATCAACCCCTTTTTTCTTTTCTTTCTTTAAGTCTTTAACATTGTATGATTGAGTATCTTTTCATTGTTTTTTCTTTAACATAGGCATATGTCTCCTTGTTTCTTTTTTGGTTTTCTATGAGATCTTAGATCTTGGGGGCTTGATTATCCTCCTTGATCTTTTTTGTCTTATCTTTCCAACATTTTTACAATTAGACCTCTCTTGATTGTCTACTTTAGTGTGAGTTTGATGCAAGATCATCCTCTCACTAAAGTGGGGGCTAAATGTAGTGTAGGAAAATGTACTTTACATTTTCACACTTTATTTGGGCCCCTCAATTAAATTGGACTTAATTACACCTTAATAAGCCCTATTTTACATCTACAAGCCTACTAAATTACATTTTTCAAAGAGGAAACCCAACAACAATTAAAGCCAACACATAATACTTTACCTTGAGCAATGTGTGTTCCAGGAATAGGGACCTGTGACCTATTCTCCCATGGGTGAATGGGTCCTCCCTAGGCCTTTAAACCTAAATTTAAAATATGTTTTGGGAGGTATTTTATTATCCCTGAATTTAAATTTCAATGTCGGCTTGTAATGTTTATTTTTTGGGAAATTAAGGATAGATACTTATAAATACAAGGTCTTTTATCAAATCAAGTCTAAGAAGTCTAAGTTGCATAATTCAAGTTTACAAGAGAAAAGATTATGATAAAGGGCATTCAAGAGAAGATTTATCAGTGATTTATTGCAGCAATCAAGATATCAAGCATCATGTTAGTCGTTTGCAAACATGCATGTTTTTGGAGCTAACATTGTCATGTAGGTTTCAAAGATCCAAGTCAACATTCAAATCAAGATTCAAGCATCAAGATCCACATCCATTGAATTTGTTTCATGCAAGATCAAGATTAACATTTTAGTCCTCCAAAGGTTTATTCAATGGTTTGGTGAGTTGCAACATAGCACTTATTCATTCATCATTCATTTCATGTTTCATTATTTCAATTCAAGGTTTAATTACCCAAACGGGGTTTGACCAAGGCAAACCCCTATTCACCAAAAACAAACAATTTTCCCCTTGTGTCTGTGTTGTACATCTTAGGTTGAAGAAGGATTGAAGATCTCTTGAAGAGTGTATAGGATAAATTTTTCACCCCTTGTGTAAATTCCCCTTTTGCATACCCTCACCTTAGAAAATCAAACTCGAAGGAGAAATTCCACATCACCCACCCACCTTCTACCCACTTGGCGTTTCTCTTGTGTTTTGGTGAGAGAATATTTGTCGGGAATACAAGCGTGACACGTGGGCATCTGCGCAGTGCGCTGTCGTCCTTGACGGATTCTCACATTTGAAGTTGGTAGAGACATTACACTCCTCATTGGGATGAATTGTAGCATCCTTCTGTTGACCAACTGACCCGAAAATGGATTATTCCTTCTCATCCCACCTTCAAAAGAGCAATCTTCACTACCACTTCATCTCTCTACACACTTCTTGATCTTCCACATTCTCTTGAGCACTCCATTTTACAATTCAAGTAGCTTTCATAGCTCCATTGAGCATTACAATAGCTGGTTACTCCATTCACTCCATTTTGTACGTGTGAGGCTACCATAGAAGTTGCGAGCTTAGAGTCTTGTGAGACCTCCCTTCATCACCGTTGCGGTTGTGGTGACTTTTCCAAGTTCGTTGCTTTAATTCTCCCTTCATTGGCCTTGAGAGCCTTTGGTGGAGGTGATGTGTGCATGGAGCTCACTGGCGAACTGGCATTTTAGGGAGTTGGTGTTCATCACCCTAGTTCTCATCTACTTGTTTTATTATTTTTGCACTTACTTTCTGTACTTTATCATTCTGTCCTTTTCATTAAAATCAACCAGCTAGACTGTTAAGTAGGTTTTTTTATTTTCTACTGTACTTTACATTTTTTGGTCATACGGACACTAGTGCACTACGTTGTCATCCCAGAACCGTGCTACCATCCTCAGAAAGAGAGCTATCTAAGGTACAATTCGAACTCCAAAAATAGGCTCTTCTAGCCCCAAATAGAATTTTGGGTTTGTAGAGTGATAGAAGTACTTCATAATGCTCTTCATTCTCAATCCTCATCCCAAAACATCCCTTTAGAGTGAGGTAAGTTAGGGAAGCCCTCCACTCTCGGCTCTCTGTGACCTGGGGCCTTGATGTGGTTGGTCCCCCTCTCTTACATTTTTAGTGAACCCGACATGAACAACTTCTACCCATTCGCCTATGTTGAGACTCTTCCCACACATCTGGTGGTTATCATAACCTTGAGTGCTGTGAAGGTTTATGAGCATCACAACCCAGTGCAAAAATTCCAAGTACATTTTTAGGAGAAGCGTGTGACACTTACTGATGGAGAAGACAAAGGTCACTTCTAGCTTCGCCTCTAGTTTTTCTACTGGTATAGCTACTGATTGTACCACTGGTTTTCCTATGATTTATGCCAATGAGATGGATTTCACAGAAGAAACCACTTGTGTGCCTAAACCTCCAACGTCTCCTACACCTTCGTCTGTATACAAGGATGATGATGTGGCATTCCTACGGAAAACCTTATGGCACTAGATAATAGACTATTAGACCTTGTGAATCATTTGGAGAAAGTACCGAGCATGGAGAGAGCCGCTAAGCTTACTGGCGAGGTGAGACATTTTTTAGGGAAGGATCAAATAGGCATAGAGTTTCTACGAGGCCTTGTTGATCTAACCGAAGCTTATATCCCTTCACATAGGCCTAGATCAGGTACCACCCGAGGGGAAGTGCTTGATGCCTATGAAAGAAAAATAGGCATTTCAATGCCTACCACATCCATGTGCATGGCCTAAACAGGGCCCTCGATCATTGCCTCTTCTGCTTCCCAAAGGGCTGACACTCTCAAGGTGAGTAAAACTCCCCTTGGGTTTAGTTTCACCCCTCCTACTTCCCCTAGCAGTGGGGGCTTTGATGGAATGACTGGAGGTGGCTTTGGTAGCAGAGGTGGTACTAGTGGAGGAGGCTTTGGTGGAGGCCATGGTGGTGGTTTCAGTAGTGAAGGTGGCTCTAGTGGAGGCCCTATTGATGGTGGTGCCTCCGGCAGTGGCCACAGCAGTGGCTCCAGAGGTGGTTCTAGTGGCAGTGGCTCTGGAGGTTCCACTAGTCCTTTGTCGTCTTCTGGCCCTATTTTGAACACCCTTCTTCAAAACATGGGTCAAATGAAAAACCAGTTGGAAAGCCTTTCCCAAGCCTTTTCCCAGCCTATCTTTTAGCCTTTTTTCTAACATAGCCCATTGTCGGTAGAAATCTTGAGTACTCCCTTCCCACAAGGAATGAATATTCCTAAATTTGAGAAGTATGGAGGAAAGGGGGACCCACAAACACATGTGTCTTCCTTTAATGCCATGTGTACAAAATTCTTCCATCACGATGCTTTGATGGAAAAATTATTTCCCTAATCTCTCAAGGATACAACACTCGAGTGGTATTGTTCCTTGCTTGAAAATTCTATATTCTCATTTGATCAACTTGTAAATCAGTTTCTCCAATAGTTCCAAGCCAACATCAATCTGAAGATGGCCTTCTCGGATCTCATCCGATGTAAGCAGGAGGATAATGAGAAAATAACTGATTTAATCAATATCAAGCGCTCTTTTCACAAATCTTCTACATGTCTGATTCCGATGTGCAGAAGGTGTTCATAGGAAAACTGCAGAGACCTTGGTAGGAAAAGTTTTCCCTCATGAAATACCCTTCTTTTGCGCATCTGTGTGTTGCGTTACAAGAATATTAGCAAATGGTAGTTCAATTTAGGGGATCCTCCTTGCACTCCTATTTAGAAGGAAAATATATTGTATCCATCTTAGGAAAGGGTAAAGTTGTTGCAAATGTAGTAGCCACAACAAATGATAACGACCTCAGACGCAACAAAAAGTTTACAAAGTTAGTAGAATCATATTCTTCCATCTTGCAAAAGTTGTTGAAGGACAAGATCATAACTTTGGAGAACCCTCGACCTCTCAAGGAACCTTACCCTGATTGGTATGATGTGAATGCTTTTTGTCAGTACCATCAGGTTAATGGACATGATACCAAACATTTTATGTGCATGCCTCATGAGATACAGGATCGCATCAATGACAATACCATTTGTCTCAATGGAACAAAATAAAATGCAAAAAAATCGGTGGCGAAGGCCAATAGTGAGTTGCAGATCTACACAGACCCATTTTTGTCTCACTTTGCTAACTTGATTATTAACCCCTTTGATTCTTCCACTCAACCCTCAACATACGTTAATGTGGTCATGGTTACTCCTTCCCCGCATCCTATGACTAGTTCACCATACATGACATTCACTGCGCATGGCATGCCCTTGAATAACAAGCCTTCTCCCCTCTACATTCCCACTCGCCTCAATGGGAACATTGTGACAGGGGTCCTAATTGATCCCACAAGCTGAGTGAGTGTTATTATAGAAGAGACATTATGGTTGAATTCACTACAAAGGGAGGCATATGAAGAAACAAAGTCTACCATTTATATGTACGATGGCCTCTCTCTCAAGTCGTATGGCTAAATAACTCTTTATGTCCTAGTTGGACCTAGGGATATGAACACAACCTTTGATGTTATCCCAAAATATAATTTGTTCAGGGTGAAGTTAGGCATACCTTGGCTAGCTTCCATGAACGAAATCACTTACGTCAATCATAAGTGTTTAAAATTTTCCCACGAAGGTGTCGTGCATGTCGTGCATGACACCGAATATCAGTCATTGGTGTCTCATGGGGGCTATTCATTGGATCATTTTTGGCCCGCTCTGGTCGGTCTGCTTCCCCTAAGAACGGACCTACTTTACCAAAACCACGTGAAGTATAAGACTAAGGGTAAAGGGCAACTGAAAGTGACCCCTCTGGTAGTGCAATAGCAAGTTGCCTCCTCTTCTCAAAAGGGAAAGGAGAGGCCTACCCATCCTCGGGGTGCCCCTTCCGCTCCTCTTTCTAAAGAAGAGTTTTGGATGTCTACTCCTAGATTCCATAGAAGAAGTTCGATGGTGCCTGCTTGGCATAAATCCAATATTAGGATGTCGGATCTTCCTACTGTGCCTCCTAGACCTTGGCCCTACCTGTATGGTGGGAGAAAGGGCCCCTGTAGGGAATCCTCTATGTCTTGGCCTCTATAGCCTCCCACCACTTCTGATCCTAAAGTAGTGAATGGGAAGAGGCTCATCGCCGAGGCGCTAGAGACGACTCCCCTCATTGTTTCTCAACCTCTTCCTCCTACTCTTGTTTAGGAGTCTGTCCCTCTGCTGGAGAAGGTTGTGATGGATGCTCCTATGGCTGAGCAAGAGTCTTATATCCCTTCCCAACACCCGACCTCTAGCTCAAAGAGTCACAGAAACTGCCTTACACGCAATCACAAGTGCCAACGAAAGGCTCTGGCGGCTGAGCAGGCTGCTTTGTAGAGAAAGGAAGAGGAGTTGAATGGCCTTGTTTCAGGGCCTCCTAAGGCATCCTCCTCTCTCTTACCCTTTCCTTTTGCTCAAATGAATATAGTCCTACTTTTGGCTCTCGTTGTGAGCATGGGTGCACCTAATCTTAAAAAGGTGCAGGTGATTATCGCTCCTTCGGCTGAGCCACCTCTTTTGATGTCCCTCTTGAACATCCTGCCATTCTCTAAACTTGTGGACATGCCGAATACCTTGGTGGTGTTTTTCATAGTTTTCTCCTCCTCTTCCACACCTCTCACCTCGTTTGTGGGGAGTTCACATCCTTCGATGAAGAAGAAAGTGGAGGTTGGCCCTTCTAGTAATGGAGGGTGTGAGAGGAGCCCACCTTCTTCAAAGGCTGGTCCTGCGCTAGCTTGTTCTGTCCTAGTGACGGAGCAAGTTTCGGCTTCCCCTGAGTTTGTCACTACTCCTGAGTCACTCGTTGAGCCAAGCAGTGGATCTCGGGTGCCACCTTCCCCATTCTTTGAGGTCACAAATGGCACTCCCGTAAAGTGCATGTTTAACTCTCTGGAAAAGGTCTCGGCCTTTTCAGCTATCTTTGCGAAATCGCTAACCATCGCCCCACAAGAGCTGAGTGGAGAAGACCTTGCAGGGCCTTCTTTCTTAGCCCTTATTGCAGAAGGGTTGGAAGCACCTCCCCTTAATATTCTGCCACTGCAGGCTCATCCGCCTTCCCCTTATAATGATCTAGATTGGGAAGCAGACGACCTCTTGGTTGATGAGTGTTAGGGGGAGGCCTCTTCTTTACCTTTAGATTAGGCACGTGTTTGTTGTGATGTGTTCCACCATGCTTGCGTTATGTGTTCCTGGATGACCCTTGTCACCCTTGTAGGTGCTTGGATAGAGGAGTGATTATGTGTCGTAAAACATTCTCTATTTGTTCCATCATTCTTCCTTTGTTATGTGTTTTGATTTTCGGCAAATTGGGGATGATGCAAAGTGTTGGGGGCATTTAGGCTCCCCTTCCATGTTGACCCATTTTTTAATTTTTACTTTGTCTTCTCATGCTTTCTACACATGGTCTGATATAGTAGGGGGTTGATGACAGTTCATCTATATACTATTACTATACTTATATATATTTATGAGTAGCTTTGACCCCGAAATATCAGATCACCCCTGTGCCCTTTGTTTGTGATGTTATTGCTTCTTTTTTGAATCTTGGTTATCTTTCTCTCTTCTTTTCTTGAGTTGTCCCTCGTATGTGCGACAACGTCACTTTCACATTTTTTGATTTTCAAAAAATGCATTTGTAACTAACGAATATTTTCTCAAAAATCCTCACAACCTCTTTTAAAGATCTCATTCTAAACTTGGACCCCTAGCGGAGTATGTTTCCTTCATCATGGGTTTGCAAAGAAAGAACTTGAAGAAATTTCCTCCAAGGAGGGAGCAACTTTTCCTGCGGGAGAAGCCTCGACCTTCCCCTCGCGAGAGCCCATTTTCTTCCTTTCGAATTCCTTGATGAAGTGAACATATCTCGAAAAAGATTCTTTGATTTTGAATCGATTTGAAAAAGACACTATCTCACTTTCAAACAGTGTGTCCCTTGAGTGGGCCCCTCTCCCAAGGGACCCATTTGAAAGCCTTTGGATTTTTTGATTGTTTGCATGACTTTTTGCTTGTTTTGTTACATGGCTGCTTTTTGTTTTCTAACATGTTTTATTTGTGGATTAACATGTTGCTTTGTAGGTGCACCTGTGAAGCCGCTTTCCAGTTTGACTTTGTGGAGTCCCCCTTTCACTAGGCTTCCTTTATGAGAGATTACTTGGGGGAATACCTTCTTGCAATTCTGTGGGCTTGTAAGGCGCTTACATCCTATGGGATTTGTCCATCATTGGTCTGAGGGCCTTCAGTGTACTTTGTGCAACTTCATAGTTCTACAGGGCTATGGAGTCCTTTTGTTTGAAACTCCTCATGAGAGAGTACTTGTGGAGTCCTTTGCATGTCCTACGCTTTCGAGTTCACCAGATCACGGTCTTCTTCCTTGATGGTTCAAGTATACATTTCTAACTCTTCAATCTACTTTAGCAAACACTCATCGATACTCATTCTCGGTATAGTGGGGGAAAAATGTATAGAAGCGAATTTGCACCCCTTGTGTAAATTCCCCTTTTGCATACCCTCACCTTAGAAAATCAAACCTAAAGGTGAAATTCCATATCACCTACCTACCTTCCACCCACTTGGAATTTCTCCTGTGTGTTGGTGGAAGAATATTTATCGGGGACGCAAGCGCGACATACGAATGTCTGTGTGGCACACTACTGTCCCTAATAGATTCTGTAAGGAAAACTAGATGCGGAAAACAATTTTCCTAACGTCAATACCTCATGAAAGAATGCAGAAGTACCTTTAATTTTTCAATTACAATCAAATTGAGATGCACTATGAGACAGATAAAAAAATAGAGTATTTAGACAAACACACATGAACACCAGATATACGTGGGAAAACCCTTACGGGAGAAAAACCCACCACACCAAGAGAAATTACTTTGTATTACAGTAATCAAAGTTACATACAATTCCAGACTTATCTTTCTGGTGTCATTAAACAACAGCATTCATCATGTACATTCTTCGAACAGAAAACTTTCAAGTTTCAACCTTTACAGATTTTTAATCCTTCACTGATACAGTTGGAATTCTTCACACTTCACTGTTGATCGAACTACTATCCAACCACAAAGAATTTGCAATTTCCAACTATAACCATGGTGTTCCCTGACTGTTGAGCTACCTCACAGAACCGTCGCAACTAAAAGACTCCCAACGGTTCCAATTCGGCTCTTCTGATTCGCCCACGTGATGCCACATCGGAAGTCATACTCGGTCAACAGAATTCGTATTGTATCAACATCTCGGTGAGACACTAACAGTGTCTCGCCGATGCCACATTGACCTTTTATCAATGTTGCCAAGAGCCTTTGTAGTCACCAAGATATTATATCGAGCTCCAATAGATATACCGAGTCATCACGTAGTCGTTTTGACTTATCGCTTTCACTAGAAGGTCATGGCGAAACACTAAGGTTACACTAAAGTTCCCATATCTACTGAGCACCAAACGAAAGTCGACAAGACTTACTCCTATCGCCAAGAGTTCATAGCGATATTCATATGTTACTCTGAAGTGTTCACCTGTCGCCAAAACATTTGTCCATCGCTAAGACTTCTTATCGATCTCTATGACTTATCTCGAACACCTTTTGTCTGTCGCTAAGAGTTACCCCAATAGCCATCAGCTATCGACAAGACAATAGCTTATCGCTTAGAATCAATAACGAAACCTAAGAGTTATATCAATAACTCTCGAGTAGTCCCTGTCGGCATAGCTTTCTTCTATCACTAAGACCTTCCCGGATAGCTTTGAGTTATACCGAAGATAACACTTAAGTCTTCCCGATGAAACAAAACAAGGAAACACTGTCGACATAACATTTTCTTTCGTAGTGACATCTTACCGAGTGAATATAGGTCATTCTGAAGACCTCAATACATACTCTGTCGGTGAGAGATAAACACTTCGCTGAGACATCTCTCCGAAAGTTGAAGCCACTCTGAAACTCCAGTCGCCAAGAGTCTCGTCGATACACAACAGAAATACCTTTTGGCCAAGGCTCTCCCGAGCACTATGAGGTCATAGCGAATACACCAAGCTACAGCGATAGACTCCACAGTGTACCTGTCGGCAAGACAATACCTAGGTCACAGCGACCTATTCAGAATTGGATAAAACAAACTACTAGTTGGCCAGATAATCAAAATGTCACACCGACATTGCTCTAAAGGAGGTTTCAACCTGTAATGTTTGAGGCACATATTTCCAACAATCTCCCACTTGACAAAGATCATTCAAGCACCTCCAAAGCATGCAAAAATTACTTTACTAAAAATCATGGGCACTAAGGCCCATTAAACTAGCACACCACCTGAACTTGTCTGTGCTCACCGGCTTCGTCAATGCATCTGCAACATTCTCTAGAGTATCAACTTTTTCTAAACTGACCTTTCCATCCTCAACCATATCTCATACAAAGTGGTATTGTACATCAATATGTTTCGTCCTGGCATGGAAAGTTGGATTCTTTGCTAGACAAAATGGCACTCTGACTATCACATAAGATTGTTATTTCCCCTGCATCAAAATAATGTTGGAACACAAATGTTTCAACCATACGCTTCTTTTACAAGCATGAGTAGCTACCATGTATTCAGCCTTTGTAGTGGACAAAGCGACTATAGCCTGCCGCTTGCTCATCCAACTCACTGCACCACCATTCAACATGAAAACGTATCCATTGGTGGATCTTCTGCTGTCAATGTCCCCTGCCCAATCAGAGTCTACATAACCACGAATGCTGAGAGTCCTCTGTGATTCAACCAAATTACCATGGTAACACAATGCAAAATCTGAAGTTCCCTTCAAATACCTAAACACCCTCTTCATAGCATCCCAATGTATTCTACCTAGATTAGCCATAAATCAACTAAGTACTCCCACTACTTGGGCAATGTCTAGTCTTGTATAGACCATTGCATACATGAGACTGCCTACAGCACTAGCATAGAGCACACTGGTCATGTCCTCCATCTCAGTAGGAGATTTTGGACAGTCCTCAATAGATAGCTTCATTCTCTACATGACTGGAACAACTAACTGTTTGCAATCATTCATACAAAATCTCTCTAGAACAGTCTTTATATACTTACTCTAACTGATCCAAAGCTTTCTATTCTTCTTGTCCCTGGTTATCTCCATCCCCAGAATATACCTTGCTGCACCAAGATCCTTCATTTCAAACTTAGCAGACAACTGAGACTTAAGATCATAAATCATTAGCTTGCTATTTCCTATGAACAACATATCGTCAACATAAAGAGCAATAAAAAGCACTTGATCACTTTCAGCTTTATAGTATACACAGTGATCATATTTTGATCTCACGAAGCCTAAAGATAATACATAGGTATCAAATTTCTGGTACCACATTCTAGGTGACTGCTTTAACCCATACAAAGACTTTTTTAATTTGCATACCTTTTTTTTTTTACCTTTCTCAACAAAGTGCTCAAGCTGGGACATATAGATTTCTTCTTCAAGATCACCATGAAGAAATGTTGTCTTCACATCCATCTGTTCAACCTCTAAATCATAAGTTGCTGCAAGTGACAATAGAAATCTAATGGACGTCAGCTTTGCTACAGGAGAAAATATTTCCCCATAGTCAATTCCCTCTACCTAGGAATAACCCTTTGCAACCAGTTGTGCTTTGTATTTTTCTACATTGCCATCCAGACCAATCTTTTTCTTAAATACCCATTTACAGCCCACAGGTTTTTTGCCTTTAGGCAAGGACACCAGACTCCAGGTTTCATTTTTATCTAATGACGCCATTTCTTCCTCCATGGATTTCAACCAAGAATCTAAATCAGACATTTTAATTGCCTCCTTTACAGTCCTAGGCTCATTAGTACTAGAAATCAAGGCATAGGCACAAGTAGAATCAATTAATGAGAACCCATACCTATCTGGTTGTTTCCTTTCTCGGGTTGACCTCCTCCTTTGGTAGGGGTTCATATTCTTCAGAGCTTTCAGAACTACTTGAGCTCTCCTCAGTTTCAGGTATGTTTTGAATCTTCGATTCCTCTTTCTCTAGTGTAGGAGGAATTGCTGCTACATCCTTACTATTTTTTTACTTTGTCTTTGACTGCAGATCCAAGCTGGAAGGTTTCAGCTCACGAAAGATTACACTTCTACTGTATACAACCTTCTCTGTAACAGGATTCCAAAGCTTGTATCTTTTGATGTTAGCACTATAGCCAATAAATATACACTTAACAGCCTTGTTGTCCTACTTAGATCTTCTTACATCCGGCACATGTGCATATGCTTCACAGCCAAATACTTTAATATGTCTAAGAGAGGGATTCTTACCAGACCACGCTTCCATAGGTGTCTTATCAACAAGAGCAGAATTTGGAGACTGATTAACTAAGTAACATGCAGTAGCAGTAGCTTCAACCCAGAAATTTTCTTCCAAACCAGCACTACTAAGCATACTTCGTGCTCTCTCCATTACTGTCCTATTGAACCTTTCTGCAACTCCATTCTGATGTGGAGTGTAAGGTGTAGTTTTGTGTCTTTTGATTCCATGGTCTTTACAGTATCTTTCAAATTCATCAGAATAGAATTCACCGCCATTATCAGTCCTTAAGCATTTTATTGTTTTACCAGTCTGATTTTCAACAAGATTTTTAAACTCCTCGATCTGAATATCATCTCTAGTAATAATCATCAATGAACAACACATAGTATCTTGATTTAGACAAACAAGGAACATCTACTGGACCAAACACATCCGAATGAATATAGTCTAACAAACTAGAAGTTTTATGAGGACTGTCATAAAATGAAACACAATGCTACTTTCCATATATACAGTGTTCACAGAATTCAAATTCCAAATTACAGTCTTCAAGCCCCTCAACCAGGTTTTTGTTCTTCCAAGATTTTTAAAACCTTTTTCTCTATATTCAACCTATGATGCCAAAGCATGGTCTTTTCTGCAGGAAGTTTTACTTCCGTAGAGTTTACATAATTAGGGATATTTCCCTCTTTACCTCTATGAGTAGCTTTCAGTGACTTCGAAGAGACACTGTTACAATGAACAACTTGTGCATCTAGCTTGTATAGGGTACCAATTTGAGCACCTCTAGCCATCACCATTGAACCTCTAGTCATCTTGTAGCCACTTCCCAAGAACAATACTTGTACTCTGATATCATTTAGCTTACTGACAAAGTAGAACAAACCGGACCTAGTATGTACATAACATCATTGATCACTTTGCATTGCCATCGGTGGATTACGACTCCTTCCACGACCAACAATTTCAAGGTTGAATCCTTTCATGGCTACCTTTCCATAGCATTATTCTTCTTGCGCTTTGTAAACCATTCTTTGTGAAGGATGTCGTGTGGAGCGATGCTCGAGTCAATCAACCAGGACATCTGTCCCGATCTGAGTAGCCAAGGCTGCAATGAAGGCATCACCATCACTATAGGGAATGGCAGTATCGGAAGATCTCCTTTCTTCTTCTTTTTCTCCCTCTTTACAATCGCTTTGGGACCTTGTCGGGTTGCCACGGTTCCAACCTTCACCTTGGACTTCTTGCCGGAGACTTTGATCTCCCTTCGATTTCGATTTGGACTTCTTTTCCTTCTTCTTGCCTTTCCTTTGACCATCTCGGCGGTAAGAGCCTCCTTTACCATCTCAAAGATTTTCTTCTCATTTTCTTTTTGACTGTGCAGAATATAGTATACCATTTGGCGGATGTTGTACTCCCAATAGCCATCACTAGATGATCCCATGATGCGGAAAGAACGCTACTTGAGAAGCATATACAACAATCTTCTTCTTCAATCCTTACACCAACGATATTGTTAGTAACGAGCCGACATGTTGAATGCATTTCAAATGGTCAGCTCTGGAGACCCTCCTTCGCATTCTCAAAGAGTAAAGCTTCTTTCTTAGGAATAGCTCATTCACCAAAGATTTCCCTTGATAAATAGACACCAGTCTCTTCCACAAGAGAGAAGCAGACTTCTCTTCATGCACATTGAGAAGAACTGAGTCAGCCAAACATAGCCTTATTAGCCCCTTTGCTTTTCTATCTGCAAGGTCCCATTCTTCTTGCTTCAAGCCGCCTATAGGGGTTAGTTCACAGACACAACAAACCAAGGGTCTTGATCTATAGAGATCCTCACTGTCTTGAGTTTCCACAATTCCGAAGTTCGCCATTGAATTTCTCTATTTCAATCCTCCAGAGAACTAGACATCTTAATGCGTAGAAATAGAAATAACAATCTCTACAAAACTCCCAGCGAGCGATATTGACAAAAACCCTAGCCTTACCCCAAAAGGATAAAACAACTATTGAAGCTTCGATACCCTTGTAAAAGGAGAAAACTAGATGTGAAAACAATTTCCTAATGTATTTTCGGGAAAGAATGCAGAAATTACCTTTAATTTTTCAATTACAGTCAAATTGAGATGCACTATGAGACATATTACAAAAATAGAGTATTTAGACAAACACACATGAACACCAGATATACGTGGGAAAACCCTTATGGGAGAAAAACCCACCACACCAAAAGAAATCACTTTGTATTACAGTAATCAAAGTTACATACAATTCTAGACTTATCTTTTTGGTGTCATTAAATAGCAACATTCATCATGTACATTCTTCGAACAGAAAACTTTCAGGTTTCAACCTTTACAAATTTTTAATCCTTCATTGATACAATTGGAATTCTTCACACTTCACTGTTGATTGAATTACTATCCAACCACAAAGCATCTACAATTTCCAACTATAACCATGGTGTTCCTTGACTATTGAGCTACCTCACAGAACCATCGCAATGAACAGACTCCCAACGGTTCCAATTCGGCTCTTCTGATTCATCCACGTGATGCCACATCGGAAGTCATACTCGGTCAACAGAATTCATATTGTATTGGCATCTTGGTGAGACACTAATAGTGTGTCGCCGATGCCACATTGACCTTTTATCGATGTCACCAAGAGCCTCTGTAGTCGCGAAGATATTATATCGAGCTCCAACAAATATACCGAGTCATCACTTAGTCACTCTGACTTATTGCTTTCGCCAGAAGGTCATGGTGAAAGACTAAGGTTACACCGAAGTTTCCATATCTACTGAGCACCAAACGGATGTCGACAAGACTTACTCCTATCACCAAGAGTTCATAACGATATTCATATGTTACTCCGAAGTGTTCACCTGTCGTCAAAACATTTGTCCATCTCTAAGACTTCTTATCGATCTCTATGACTTATCCCGAACACCTTTTGTTTGTCGCTAAGAGTTACCCTGACAACCATCAGCTATCGACAAGACAATAGCTTATCGCTCAGACTCAATAACAAAACCTAAGAGTTATATCGATAACTCCCGAGTAGTCCCTGTCGGCATAGCTTTCTTCTATCGCTAAGACCTTCCCCGATAGCTTTGAGTTATACCAAAGATAACACTTAAATCTTCCCGATGAAACAAAACAAGCAAACACTGTCAACATAACATTTGCTTTCGTGGTGACATCTTACCGAGTGAATATAGGTCATTCTGAAGACCTCAATACATACTCTGTCAGCGAGAGATAAACACTTTGTTGAGACATCTCTCTGAAAGTTGAAGCCACTCCGAAACTCTAGTCGCCAAGAGTCTCGTCGATACACAACAGAAAGACCTTTCGGCCAAGGCTCTCCCGAGCGCTATGAGGTCATAGTGAATACACCAAGCTACAACGATAGACTCCACAATGTACCTTTCGGCAAGACAATACCTAGGTCACAACGACCTGTTCAGAATTGGATAAGATAAACTGCTAGTCGGCCAGACAATCAGAATGTCACACCAACATTGCTTTAAAGGAGGTTTCAGCCTATAATGTTTGAGGCACATATTTCCAACAGATTCCCACATTTGAAGTTGGCAGAGACATTACACTTCTCATTGGGGATGAATTGTAACATCCTTTTGTCGACCAACTGACCCAAAAATGGCTTATTCCTTCTCATCCCACCTTCAAAAGAGCAATCTTCACTATCACTTCATCTTTCTTTACACTTCTTGATCTTCCACATTCTCTTGAGCACTCCATTTTACAATTCAATAAAATTTCACATCTCCATTGAGCATTATAGCAGCTAGTTACTCCATTCACTCCATTTTGTACGTGTGAGGCTACCATAAAAGTTGCGAGCATAGAGTCTTGCGAGACCTCCCTTCATCACTGTTGTGGTTGTGGTGACTTTTCCAAGTTCGTTGCTTGCATTCTCCCTTCTTTGCATGCAACCAAAGGTTGTACTACACAATGACATGGTCATTAAAGTGCATTTGAATTAACTTTTGGCACTTTTTTGGTGAATGGCCTTAAAACACTCCAATTGCACCCATAACTGGATGTGCTATAGGGCTAGTATAAAATGCAAATGTTGAGTTTTTTAAGATTAGGTGATGTTGCACCAAAATATTCTCACCACATATTTGCAAGGATAACATTTGTAACTTTGTAAGGATCTTAGTAATCATAAAAACTAAAGCAAATTTTACCTTGTTGTAGAGTGGCTCTCTTTCAAATATATAGAGGCGAAGAAAACAACCATTTCTTTGCTCCCTCGTATATTTGGTGAATGTTTGTGTGGAGCTCACTAGCGAACTAGTGTTTTAGTGAGTTGGAGTTCATCACCCTAGTTCTTATCTACTTGTTTTATTATTTTCACACTTACTTTCTATACTTTATCATTCTATCATTTTCGTTAAAATCAACTAGCTAGACTGTTAAGTAGGTTTTTGGTCTTTTCTATTGTACTTTATGTTTTACGGTCGTACGGACGCTAACGTACCAGAGAGACACCAATGCGCCGTGTTGTTGTCCCAAACTCACGTTGTCATCCTTAGATAAAGAGTTGTCTGAGGTATAGTTCGGACTCCAGAAACCAGCTCTTCTAGCCCCAAATAGAATTATGGGTCTGTGCAGTGACAAAAGTACTTCATAGTGCTCTGAATTCTTGATCCTCATCCCAAAACATCCCTTTAGAGTGAGGTAAGTTAGGGCATCCCTCTGCTCTCTACAATCTGTGACCTAGAGCCTTGACGTGGTTGGTCCCCCTCTCTTACAAAGAGAAAAACTGGAAAAATTGTCAAAGTTGCAAAAAGTTTTCAATTCACAGAATCTCGCCTATAAACCTTATTTCCGACTGTCTGACATTGAAACCCAGATCAAACAAAAGTTGCAGACTGACACCAAAGGATCTGTAAAGTTGTTTGAAACCTCTGTATAGAGACCCATTTTCCTATGGGTGAATGAGTCCCAAGTAGCCTCTTGAAATTGTACTTTGGTGATAGGTACACGTCACTCTGTCATTTCTGAATCTGCCAAAACTTTGTTGTTGTTTTTTGTATTATGATTTAAATTGATGATTCAAGTTTGAATGGGAATAATTGAGTTGATTTACTATTTTTAGTTTTTCTCCCAAAATTGTTGTTTAGGTTGATACCCTCGTCCTCATTCATAAGGAAATCAGTAGATTCCCTCATTGAGTTGACTCACGTAAGGGTTGTAAGTCAATTATTTGTGTGGATCTCATTTCCTAATGAAATAAAGAAAAATAGGTCCATTATATCATCCCTACACACATATCATTTTCCACACCACTCATCATCACCACCTATTTCTCTTTGTTTCACTAATTAATGATTATATTATCATATTCCAGTCTTTGGCTACTAATATATTCTCTTTGATGGGATGATGAGCTTAAACATATATGAATGGGTGGCTTAATTCTAATCTTTTAGGTCTAAGTGTATCACTCATTACACATTTTTATATTTACAAGCTATTGTATAAAAGTGTGAATGTTTATAATTAGAAGATCTACTTTATATAAGCATATTTATAATATTTCTTATTTTTTTCATGAGTTAATATTATTGTCACATTTTTAAAATGAGGGGAACAATGAAGTACCTAATGATATTCCCAATGATGATAATATAATTCCTAAACCAAAGTAATTTAGATCACATAATTGAAAGAGCATCCACACATGGTATTAGAATAACTTTTGAAATAAGATCTCATTATCTTACCTTTTGTTAAAACAATGAAAAATTATAAGATAACACCACTCAAGGCTAGGTACTATTGTTCCTATCATCACACACATGGATGTTCTATAGATAGACACATTTCATTCAAACATGAAGTTCAAGATCTTATAGATAGAGGGGAGATATAAATTGAGCATACTCATGATCCCACAATCCCCTTATTTAATGAGGTTGATCATATGAAATAAAATGATGTGTATTAATACAATGGTATTTCTCACCATAATACAACCCATTTTGAGGTTAAAAATGAAATAAGATAAATTTAAATTATAACTAATTACTAATATGTTTATAAAGGATTATCAAGAAGAGACACGTGTGATACAAGAAGCAAATCATGAAGAAAATAAATAAATAATCAATGAACATTATGATGTATAAGGATGTTGATGATGATGAATCCTCCAAGATTTTTTTATTGATTCATGATATTCCTTATAGAAACCTATATGCCCATATTTAGTTTTTGTACTTTGGCCTCCTTCTTATGCCTTGTTTGTTGTGTCTTCACATAGCTTATTTCATATTTTCCTCACAATTTGAAGTAATTTTCCTTTCCTCTTTCTTGACATGTATGTTGTAATGCATGTTTACATCTCCTTTACTCATGGATATTCTCTTATATGCCTTACTTATTCTTATTTTTTCTCATGCCTACCACATCATTTCTTAATTTCCCCTTATTACTTCCTTTTTTTCTTTTTCCTTCCTTATTTCTCTTCCATTCCATTCCATGTCCACCCCCACTGTCCATTCCCTGTATTTATTTCTCCCATCTTCCACCTATACTTCTATCTTTAATACCTTATGATCATCATCATATGCTTGTGATATTTACCTTTTCCCACATGTTTATGTTATCTTCTTATGTGCCTTTGCATATATTTATCTTACACCTACCTATCTCATGCACTCATTGTTCACATATTATATTGTCATATTATGCTATCTTTGCTTATCCTTTTGCATTGGGGGTATTATAATTCCCCCATCTAATTTGGACCTACATTACTTTGTATGCTTCTACAGTGACCCCTTACATTATATCTACACTCCTAGTTCTATATCTAGATCCATTTTACCACTAGGGACTTATTGGTTTACCTCAATCATTGTGTGCACATGCTCTTGGATGCCACATCGAAGCATATGCTTAATCTATTTTCATATGTACCTACATAGATTTTTTTTCCATTGAAAATCATACTCTTGGTTTCCTCATTGAGGCATATACTTAGTCTATTTTCATATGTAGAGATTGATAATCCCACAAATCCCAACGTTCCCTTGTTCTCACAACTACAAACTACTTTGAGGCCTCTCATAAGTATATTTTCACACAAAACTATCAAATTAAAAATATTATGGCTCTTTTGATCATTGATAATGGAAGTAAAAATGATTTGGTCAATGAAATCTTGGTCACCACTCTTCATATACCCACATATAATCATCCCCAACCATACCATTTAGGTTGGGTATATGAAAATGGGCCTCAAAAGTTAATCAACAAGGATTGGGTAGTAACATTTTTTATTGGGCCTTTCTAGGATATATTTTAATGTGATGTAAAACCATTAGATTACTCAAATATACTTCTTAGATGGTCATTCCAATATGATCATAGTGTAATTTATGATGGATGCCTAAAAACCTACCATATCAAAAAATATGGTAAGTTACATAAGATTACTTTTGTCTCTAGTGCTAAATCACATTTCATTTTAGGTAAGCCTATTGTAAAATAGGTCAACTTATTCAAATACTTATTACTCTATATAATTTTCCAAGCTAAGGAGGATAATCAAGATAAGTTGCCACCTTTTTCTACAATAAGTTTAGTGGAGAGTTACTCAAATATTTTTGAAGATCCCAAAGGTTTACCACCTTTTAGATCTATGAATCATTCTATATATTTGGTTATAGGGTCTTCCTTGCCAAATTTTCTAGCATATTACCTATCACAAATTGAAAGTGAAAAAATAGAGTAGATCAAAAATCCGATTGAAGAAGGGAATATCTATCCTTGCACCTCTCCTTGCGGCTCTCCAACCTTTATCATTCCTAAAAGAGAGAATGATGCATGGAGAATGGTCATGAATTATATATATAGCATTAAACTAAATCACTATAAAGAATACATATCCTTTTCCAAGGATTGATGACCTTTTGATCATCTTAAGGGAGATTAGTATTTTACAAATTTGGATCTCACTTTAGTCTATCATCAGGTAAGAATGGATTCTATTCATTGTTGGAAAATGGCCTTAAAAACTAAATATGGGCTTTATGAATGATTAGGTGATTCATTTTGAATTGAGTAATGTTCTCACCACATTTATGTAGCTCATTAATGATACTTTTAGAGATCATCTAGAAAATTTCATCATTGTGTATTTAGATAATATTATTATGTTCATTAAATTTTTAGAAGATCGTATTGAGCATGTTTGTACTAGTTTAGATCTTCTATAACAACACTAACTTCAAGCTAAGATGAAGAAATCCTTCTTTGGTCAATGTTATATCAAATATTTGGGGTTTTGTTATTGATCATTTTGGAGTATGTGCAAACCTTGAAAAAGTGAAATATCTCAAAGACTGGCCTATCTCTCATTGTGCTACAAATCTAAAGAGTTTTCTTGGGCATATGAACTTCTATAGAAAATTCATTTTGTATTTTTCTTATATTTATTGACCACTTCACTAGTTGTCCAACCAATAAATTTTCATGGTCTATAATGGAAAATCAAGCATTCCAATAACTTGAGGAGACACTTTTCTAATATTCAGTACTTATTCTTTCAAATCTTCAACAACCCTTTGAGATTGAGATAGATGCTTCAAACTATACAATAGGAGATATTCTTAAATAAGGAGGATATTTAGTAGCCTATCATTTTGAAGGCCTCTCTATAATAAAACTCAATTACAACACCTATGATAAGGAATTCCATGTCTTGGTCCAAGCCTTGAGATAATAGAGTTACTACACTCTTGGTAAGGAAAAAATCCTTCATATTGATCATCAACCTCTTATGCTTATGAATTTATATCCTAGAATTCAAGAATTACATCCTTTGAAGCATTTCAATAGTTTCATTTAGTCGTTAAATATATAAAATGGTAGTACCAATAAAGATTATTTTTTTGAGCCGCCCTTTCGTTAAATAATTACATATTTTAGATGTTATATTTGTTGCATGTGAGGAGTGGAAAAGTTTCTCTTATCCCAATGTATCTCTTGGAACATTGTACATTCTCTACAAAATACCATCGTCACCAACCAATCCCCTTTCTTGGACTACACAATTAGAGATAGTTAGTTATATAAATTGAATCAATTGTGTGTTCCTACTAATTATGTTAGTTGATGCTAATTAAGGAGGTTCATTCTTCATTTTATTGGGACACTTTGGCACAAAAATCTAAACATTTATGGGGGTACTATTATTGGCCCTCCATGAGGACGCAAGTCAAAGATTTTATTTGTTGATGCCTCCTTTGTAGCCAAGCTAAGCCTACTAATTATTCGAGGTCATATTTTGACCCTTCATGTGTATATCACCTCCTTCCTCTTCCCTCTCAGCTATGAGAGTGTTAGAACATAATTGTATTAAGGTTCATATACCCTTATATAAAATTTATATACAGTTCTAATATAAGGTTATAAACCTTATGCTTATTATATGCTTTATAAAGCATATACCATTTAATAATTAATAATTTAATAACTATTAGATTATTAATTATTTACAAATTATTGTTTTGAAAAGATGTGGCTAATATCTCTTTAGGTATTTCAACACCCCTTCTATGTATAAGGAGACTCTCTCTCTCATTAAGAGGTGTGTGAGAATTTGAAGATCTATAGTAAATTCTATCACTATGTGCATGATGTATTATTGGCCATGTAAAAGTGAGCAGAAGTGTTCCCCAGGTTCAATCTATATTTTTAATAGAACATTTTGTAAGTGTTTTATAATTAAATGATACTTTATGGAATTTTTTATCTGGAAGGGTTTTTCCATGTATATAGTGTGTAATGTGTTGAATTTGTCTATTTTATAATTCTCACATTATTTATCTTATATTAAATTTATAATGATTAGTAATCTAAAATCTCAATTTCTAACCTGATACCAAAGTCACTTAGTCTATACTAATCATTTTTAAAAGTAATGATATTTTTAAATTTTACCAAAGCCACTTAGATTATACTAATCATTTTTAAAAGTAATGATATTTTTAAATTTTTCCTCTTCATTTATTGTTAAGTGCATTTACAATATTATATTCATTTTTAAAAGTAATGATATTTTTAAATTTTACCTCTTCATTTATTGTTAAGTGCATTTACAATATTATATTTAGTGTTCATGGAAAAACATTTGATGTGTCGCTATTCTTCAAAATCATTCTACTAATCTAAGATTATAAATCTATTGGGAGAGCCTTATTCTTCTAAGAATAGAGTTATAATCTCCCATTTACATTTCAAAATAAATTATCTTTGTGACAAGTTGGATGACCAATAGACTAATTTAAATAATCTATTTTTTCTTGTACCATATGATTAAAAAAAATCTAATCCAATGAACTATTTTCTTGGTAGATTTTCATGCACACAAAAGAGCTTCACAATTTTTCTTATACTTTTAATGGGCATAGTGGCATAATGACATCCTCATACCAAGTAAATTCAAGCTCACGTTTGAATGTTGTTTCAAGATACGAATGTTTGAATTATTATTAATAATATGATGACTAACCCCTTCCCCTTACAGAGATCCATTCGATAAGGATGTCCCTTAGCTCCATATATTTATGTGCTTACAGCTTATGCCTTGGGTTATATGCTTCAAAGTGCATCCAAAATGAAGATCATTTCTGGAATATCCATCCCTCAAAATGATATTGTCGCTAACTCTCACTATGCTGATGACAACTTGTTATTTTTGCAAAATTCTAAAAAAAGATATCTCCAACACGATGGATATTTTGGAATTGTCTGGATCTAAGATTTCTCATGATAAAACATAATTCTTGATGATCTAGGTTGGGCCTATTCCTCATTGGATGCCTCAGAAATGGAAACAAATCAAACTTGGGGAAATTATGAGATATCTTGCAATACCATTTGGTTTTGGTGCTACTCCTTCTGATATATGGAACTAGTATCTTAATAGAGTTCAA